>VZTB01014662.1:0-53886 GCA_013397245.1 Thryothorus ludovicianus | reverse complement strand
CCGCCGAGGGGTCCTGGACTCCGTCCATGGGCTGTTGTGCGAGGGGGGAAGACAAAGCCCCCTGGCTCCCCTGCCCCTCCTTGGCAGAGCCCAATGCCCCGCTGCTTTCATTTGTTTTTGATCTGCCTCATTAAAAGACTATTGATGGCTTTAACTATTGTCCTTGTTTAGGTGCTGATTTACAAGCGCTAATATCTGACTGTGCCGAGATTAATGGGAGCCCGTGAAGTTTACAATTATCCGCAGGTCCCTTGACCACACATGGAGGGGTTTGGGTTGGGGTCACGCACTCCTATGAAAAACTCCAAAGCAGGCTTAAACCTGGGAACATTTTAATAGGATTGAATTTGTAATAGGATTTGGCAGCTTGGCCTAAACTATAGGGTAGGGGGGTTTGCTCTGGGTTGTTTTGGAGTGGGGTTTTGGGGTTCTTTAACCTGGTGTCATTACTGTGGCACAACAAGGTGCGGATTTCAACATTGTGGGTTTATTTTTTGTGAAATCCTAAGCACAAATATCCTTGATACGGAATGTTAAAACAAGGAGCCCTCTATCTGAACATACAGCATATATAGCATATATGTGATAGGCTCCAATGTCATGTGTTATTTGATGCATATCTACATGCTATGCATGAGCTTCAAACCCCTGAAATTGTTGACAACATATATGGCATCTAGTAAAAAAAATACAAACATGTTACTTAGCTAGAGCAAGAGTTTTGTTGAATAACAAATATTCCCATGCTAACTCTTGCCTTACTTGAAAAAAGCCACATTAGGAAATAGTAACTGTGCAATAAATTAGATTTATTGAAACTAGTGCTACAAATAGAGGGGAAGTTACATGGGAAGGTGGGAGAGGAGCTAAAAGTGAATCATATGAGCAATTAGTTCTCACTTAAAAGTTGACAGCAGCAAATTTCAGTTGGTAGCACTGGCTCTATGGCTGTTAATTCATTTTACATCACTTTGTGCCAGGCAATAATGCTGGTATGCTTCTTATGCTGCTTAGATTGCTGTGAAACAGAATCTTATGAATCACTTCTTTATTAGGCACCCTCATTTAGTAGTTCTGAGTTTGTGCCTTACTGGGGCTTTTCCTGGGGTTTTGGTTTTTTTAGTAACACAGCAAAACTGGAAATACATCATGCTTGTCCTCAGGGTCATGAAAGTACCTTCTTTCAGGACATAAACTGGAAACACTACTGCACCAAGGGAGGTACAGTGGTTAGAAGGTATCATGAAAAAATAATGGGAAGCTAATACAGATACAGTTTGCTTGGCTTCAAAACTTCTAGTACTGCCAACTTTAAGGAAACGGGAGCTTATGAGAAAGCAGTAGCAGTAAATCCTGCGTTAATGTACATCCCATGAAATCTCAGAAAATGCCATTGGCCTCGCTGGAGAAAAATCAGGCAAAAGACAGGCAGAGTTTCCCTCTATTTAGAGCCTTAAATCTCCATTTTTTGAATTCAAGACTGACCTCCTGGTACCAGAGTTCTGTGTGTGTATTCTAACTGCACAGTCCTTTGCATTATTGTAATCCCAGATGCTGTGCATCTTTCCTGTCCTTATAAAATCAAGGACTTGAATATTCTGTGGCAAGGTTTTGGGCATCTGGCCCCCCTAGTCAGATTTATTCATTTATATAGTACTCTGTGACTGCTCCTTGGAAATTCTGAGACAAAACAAGCAAACAAAAATAATACTTCTAATTAATTTAAGTATAATAATTATTCCAAAGGCTCTGTTATTATTCCATGGCTCTGTTATTTGTTAACTTTATTCTAGTGTTGATTTTCAACAGCACTTATTCTTAACTGCAATGAAGGATTTGAAGATATATTGGATATAAGGGTTTCATGACAAGTGGGTGGGCGTTGTATTTTGCAAATAACCATTCCAATCACTATATAGCTGTAGCCTTATTAGGTGGATTAACAGCCAAAGTAATTATGATTTGAAATGTGCATCCTCTCTTTTAGCCTTCAGGAGTAAAATGTGAAAATTAGTGGGACAGTTCTCACCTCCCTAAGAAATGTTTTGTGCTATTTGCAGGTCCAAGAAGACAAATCTGCTTCAGCTTAAGTTATATTGGAAGGTTTAAAAATCTCATCAGGACTAATTATATTTTGAGTATTTTCAAGAAAGCCTTGTAGAATCATAATTTGAAGCTACTCTGAATCTTGTGGTGAATTCAGTGGCCATGTCTCTACGAGAGGCATGTAGCCCAGAGTATAATGAAATTTTGAGACTGTTTTAACCAGGGAAAATGTTTTCTGCTCTGCTATTTTCTTTGAACTCAGATTATGCTGTCTCATTAGCAGTTCCTCACTGTCTGACTGAAGTAGGAATCTGGATGAAAATGAACTGACAGCAACTTAATCTAAACAAGTAGGACATGGTAATTGCTCACAGAGAAAAGTACTTTAAAACAGTTAGTAAAAGCCTGTGGGGCAGGAAAGGAGGAGTGGGGGGAGGTGTTGCTCCTGAACTAAACAGGTAGGGCTGACTGTTGGTTTAGTGCTGTGCTAGATACAGAGATAATGCTTTTTCTAACATCGACTGGAGCTTAAGGTTGAAGCCCTTCAGCTGCCCAGTGCTCTCCTCTCTATTTCTTCCCCCTACCTTCCTTGATAAGAAGCTCGTACACTTTCAGCAGCAGCACTGATGCTTCATTCTGGAGCAGACCAGGAGGTAATGCACCCAACGCTGGGAGAGTGCGACCAGGTGTGTACACTTCCATTACCATTAAAATGTGTAGCTCCACAGACACTTCGCATTCGCTAAAGCCAGCACTGCCACCACAAGAAGCAGTCCTGCCTGCCCCTGGTCCCAAGTAGGCTTCTCCATCCATCCATCTTCCTCATTGCAGAATCATGCACTATCATACCAGCAGGCACAGGTCAAAACACCTCTGAACAGTTGACCCATGTAACCTACCCCGTGGAAAAGCATGGAGTGGGAAATCCCCACTGGTGCTCACTACAGTCAATCCCCTGAGCCAGTTGCCTGTGGGGCTGCCGCCGAGGGGCAGGGGATTAGGAACGGGGGGATAAAGGAGATGCTTGCTACTTTTGGCAGTAAAGTTCTCTTTAATGCTGTTCTCTGTGCATGATATAAAGAGCTGGAACTCCTAAAAGCCTCTCAGGGGTAATGTTGGGGTTCAAGGCAGAGTACAGTGTGGTGAGATAGCAAGACTGAGATTTAGGTTACCATGATTGTGCATAAAACTTTTGAGGACTGATGGGACCAACCAAAGAAAGGGAGAGAAGTACCTTTTGCAACTGATGGATGAGGTACTGATGGAAGAAAGTTAATGAGCAGTCATATGGATTAATTCTGTGTGTCTATGAGCCCATTCCAAGAAGCACTGCCTCTCTGTGTGCATCCACCTTAACAAAGCCAGGTTCTGCAGTTGCCACAGAGAGGGCTGACTTTCAAAGAACCACTCACAATGGCAGCTGCTTTCAATTGTGCACCTGCAAGACCTTTAAAAACATCAGGCTGGATAAGAACCTAGATTACATGTTTGAACACAGGCAGTCGCCATTTTTCTGCTGTTATTATTTTGTCTTTCTGGTATGACAGAAATTTACAAGAAATGTATGCGTTTTAAAATTATGACAGACAAGACAGACATCTAGTTTGGCATCACAATTGTTTCAAGAAAAGGTGTTTTAAGATGTAAAAATATTATGCAATTTCTATTCAAATTACTGAAGCTTATTTGGGACATTTTGTTATTTACTTTCTGTGTACAGAACAATTTTGAATTGATTTATAATGATTGATTTTGACTAATAATGAAGTTTTCCTCAACTCAAACTGGAGGGGGGATCTCCTTCTTCCATCTTTAAATGTTTTTAATGTGACACCAAAATTATAGACAAAAGCCTCATTATGCATGTATGTGGAAAGAAAAGTGGATAGGAAAGAGAGATTACAGTCACTTAATCTGTAACACACTAGTTTGAAATTAGAAAGCTATAACTAATTATCTCATTTGCAAAGATTGAGCAAAATCTGACCAAATATCCATGACAGAGTCTAATTTATCATGTATCTCATATGATATCTTTTCCATAATAGCTGAATCAATGTGACCCAAGTGCCAGTCATTGATCTAATGGACAGATGGTGATTTCCATTTGATAAGGATTAAAGTTTTGGCAACGAGGATGGCTATAAGTATCCATTTTTCTTGTGGTGAAGAGATTGTTGAGAATTGCCTCCAAATATTTGTACTGTAAGAAAAGGTTGTGGTTTTGTATACAGAGAAGCCAGCCCTGCTTCTCACAGCCATTGCTGTTAGTGCTTGTCAAGTCACCAAGCCACAGTGAAAATGCTCCACATTCAGCTTTGCTCACAAAGTGTGCAATGGGGTTTAAAGTGTTTTTTGTTTGCATGCAGCAAGAATTTGCTGTCCGATGTGCTGTGTAGGCGGGTGAGTGGATCTTTGAAAGTTGGCAACATCATGAGTAGGCTTGATAAGTGTTTTTTTCTAAATGGACTTTGTTGCTCAGGCTCTAGTCTTTCCAAGACACACCCCTGACATTAAAGGACCGCTGATGACATCCCAGGTGTCTGGATCCATATTACACAGAGGGCTGCTGCACACTGAGGAGGTGACTGGATCACTGAGGTTTTTCAGCCAGGCAAGTAGAAGGTTCTGTCTGGCCCCAAATTTCTGTGTGCAGGCCCTAACAGCAATTTTCCCAGAGCAAAAATTAAATCTGAGTGTCCCAATAGACAAAGATTTTTGTCTCCATCAACTGCCACTGATCTGATTGTGCTCTCTGGTGGGATTGCAGCATGGAAGCCCATGAAATGAGCTTATGGTATTCTTTTGGGGGAGTCTTTCACTGAGGTCATTGGTTACAGGCTCTTTAGAGGCAAAAAGTGCTTGTTTTTGAAGTCCTTGATGTGATATGTCCTAGCTAGCATCTCTCTAGGAAATGAGGGAAATCATGACAGTTTCCTTGTAGATTTCCCACAGGAAAAAGTGAGAAATACAAAAAACAATGCAAGAAAGTGTTTCACATCGTATTTTGTTTCCTTCTGCTCTTACTTTCACGTTTCTGCTGCTTTTACTGCTGTAAGTTCCCTCAATGACACTGATCCCTGTCAGGTCTTATAGCTTCAGCCATGAACCAGGACAATGGAAATAGGTCCTGGACAAACACTTAATTGAAAGCAATAATAGTAAAAACAATCCCAAAATGTTCCTGCTCCAAGGATATTGCAACCTGAGGAAAAATGTACTTGCTATGTTCTCTTCCAGTGGGGTGCTAGTTCAAAATTATCTTTGTGACTATGAGTTCTTCTATAGGGCAAGCTTTCTTTTTGACTAGAGAAAGTCTAAAGTGTACCTATATTCCAATAATGAAATAGGAGCTAATAATAGATACACAATGACAAGTGAGTAGAGTTAAACAATACCTGATATCTGCTAGGATGATCAGTGATTCTAAGTACTGTTCTTTATGAAATTAATCTTTAAGCAGCTCTGGTAAAGTCCTGATTTAAATCCAAAGGAGAACAAGCTCAGCAAAGAATCTGTAAGAATTCTGTATTATACTGGATTTGGGCAAAGAAAAATCATATATATAAAGGCTGGAGGAAACAGTGAATTACTGTTACTGGAGTCTGGTTTATCAGAGACTGTGACTGAAATGTCTTCTGAGCCTGAAGGAGCACAGCTAGCACTGACAGCAGGGTCACAGGGTGCTGGTATTTATTATTTAGTGAAATCTGCCTGAAATGAGCACACAAGGAAGCAGTAGAAAAGATTGGTTAGCAGGAAAGACCATAAGCTGGACAAAATTATACTTAACTTGGTGAGTATTATTTAGAGATGCCTGGTCAGACTGGTGGTCATGCTGGGGGATGTGCAGCAACACCAGTTAGAAGGGACAGTCTAAGTGCTGTGAGAGCAGCCAAACCAGTTCATAGTTATATTTAGATCCTGCCATTCATGTAAGTGGGGGCAGAAGACGCAGACAGGGAAAGGAAGACTGGGAGCAGGATGGATTTCCTTTTCAATTCCTATTCATCCTGTTGCTAGCTTTTGTGCTAGAACACTGGGTTAGGATGAGAAGAAGGTGGAAGAATTTACTTTTTCTCCAAATAATGTGGCCCAAAAACATCTAAACAAAATTCAGTGTCTGATTTGAGTAGTTGAACAGCCTGGGTATAGAAAGCCTGGATTAATTGCTGTAAAATGAAAAAGAAAACTTGATGAAGGCACCACTGCAGTTTCTCGGAGATGCATTTCTGTGTTGAGAGCTGACCACAAAATGCTGCCATCTTCTTGCATTCCCATTTGCTTCTGCTTTCAAGCCCTGTTAGTCCAGAGGTGTCTTGTTTCCCTGCCACCTCTCCCACTGTTCCCTGAAAAAGGGACTATATTTCTTTCCTACCTGATCCTGCCCCTTCCATCTCTTTTAAGGACACTCACTATTACATAATTTTTACTGTGTGTATTTCCAAAATTTGCCTTTTTTAGAAATGTTAGGCTACACAACAGGGTTGGGGTTTTTATTACTTGACAGAGAAAGTGAAAAGCATTTGGTTAGGTACAACTGTATAGTGCTTGTAATTTTTTCTTAACAAATATGCAAAAGAACACAAGTTGTCCTGTGAGTATCACATCTTACTGAGTTTGATTTCCTACAGATTTGTATCCTGTTTCCTTCCCCCTCTCCCACCACAATAGTTCCGTCTCCCTCTGTAAACCCTCTGACATCTGTCAGGCAAGAAATAACACATACCCTGGCTAATCTGGATCTATGCATATGCAGATTGGGCAGCTGGCTACTACCAAACCACATAACATATCACATCCGAGTTCTTCCTGCTCTCTTTTCAATGGGGTTTTCATGCTGAGTCTCTCTCCACTTCCCAGCTGCAGATTTAAAAAAAAAATACAGTTAATTGTCTCTAAGACTTCTGCTTCTCTTTCAAATTTTAGTTAAATTGCCCAAAAGATATAATGGAGACTGACTGGCGGAAAAGTGGAGAGCCAAAAGGACAGAGACTCCTTTTCCTTGGCAAACCAACCTGAAATATTTCATTTAGATTATTCTCTTTAAGGATAATAGAGTATTTTGCTTTACTCTCCTATGGCACAAACAGAAAATGTGAAAGGCTGAATCCCAAATCAACTGCAGAAGATGGCATCCACGTCCCTTTACCCCAGATTATAGTCATTTTTCTCTGTACCAGGAACCAAGCTCCAGAGAACAGCAGTTATTCTAGGTAGGGGTTTCCCCACTTCATCATTTTGATACTTTCACTCCAGACTGGCTGAGGTGTCATTCAGTGAGGCAGGAACTGATTCTTGGGTGATAATCCCTGTCACCAGCCAGAGAACCATAAACTGGTATCAGTTTGGTAGCATTGGTATCTATTTTGGTATTGAAAACAAAAGTCAGACAGCACTGGTAGGTAAGTCAAGTGTAGATCATGCCAGTTGCTTGAGAACAGAAGCACTTGGATTCTCTTTCCTTCTTTGCCTATTGGGGGTTTGAAATAGGATCTTGAGCTAGTGCCTAACTCTTCAAGTAGTTGTGGCTTTTACACCGAAACCCAGAGCATAATTCTTGCTTGTCCTTTAGCCTAATTTACTGAGACAGTCATAGGACTAGAAGTTTTGCATGGCTCTCTTGCTATGTCTGAGTAAGGATTAAAGTGTTTTACATTTAACTGTGGAGACTCTCCAAAAAGCATCTAGAGAGCACATGAAACCTACATAAAGGTTTCCTTCAAAGGCTCTAATTTTTCCAAATTCAAGCAAGTTTTTAATGGGGAGAATAATTAGTGCATCTTTTACTCCCAACAAATTGTCTCAGACAAGCATCGAGTACCTGCCTAAAAGCTTACATCATTGAACTGGTTTTAAACCATTAGACCTATTTGACATATAAAACATATTTTTCACTAGCATTCTCTTCAGAAATTATTTACCAGTTTTAACTGAAACCTAGAAAAAATATTTTGACTCTCCAGTGTGGAAATTTATTATCACGTAGCATTTAGCAAAGTTATTTTAATGAATCTACTACCATAATATTGAGGTGTGACATACAGAGCAGCAAGCTTTACATGTATAAAGGGCTGTTAGTAAAGAAAAATCTTTGAATTTTACAACGTGTTTTGCAAAAGCTGAGGCTCATCTGACACTCCTATATAAAATTCATCCTGCAATGAAACAGTCCTCAGGTTTCATACTGACTACAGAAATTATGATTCCATACCTTAACTATCATAACAGAAGGAAAAAATTGCAGAGATAACCAGAACCAGTGCTGAGATTTTCCTTTATGTTTGTACACCTAAATTTAGAACATTATTTTTAAAACTTAGAGGATCTGAAAACATGCCCTTTTTGTTCATAAGATTATTAATCTTACACTTTCGAAGTGTTTGACCATATTTTTTCAACTTCATTTTCCTATCTGGAATAAATAAAAGGAAAGGTAAAAAAAGTGTTGGGGGAGAATTAAGGGGTATTGCAGCTTCACTGGAAAACTGGAGAGGCTTTGACATGGAGACTTCATTATCACTTCCACTCCTTCCCTGTAGGGATTCATTAAAATGTCAGCCGTGTGAAGGTATACCCGTAAATATATAAATAATACATAATAATTCCATTTGCAGATTCCACTCGGGAATACTAGCCCCAAACCATTTTAGTCTTGCTTATACCAGGGAAAATCATAAGCATTATTCTGCTTCGGCGTGACTCCACTGGTAGTAATATTGTTGGTGCTGCAATACAAAGTGGGCACATGGCTTTTCCTTCAGTATCCTCACGCCGAGCTAATATCCTGTGATTTGGGAGCCCTGTGGACCTCGCTGCCCTCAGCATCACAAAGTTAGGAGTTGTGGTCCTGAAAGAACACCAGCTCAACTAGATGTAATGGTGGATTCCAGCTCATTATCCCTGCATGTTTGGACTGGGTGGATGAACTCTCACTTTAGGTCATCCCACAGCCAGGTACAAGAAGGCACTGTTATTAAGTAGTTATATGTTTGTGCAGGCCATCTTAGTTACGGTGTTGCACAAAATTTGTGTGCCTAGCTTTGCCCAGACTATGAGAACATGGCTGATTTTGTATGTTCCATATATGTTTATCAGGACCCCTTTACCATGGTTTATGTTCAGGCAAAGGTGAGAGAGAGATGTCACTTGGTAGATGATTGCATCTCTCAGGATAACAGTGCTAGCTGGTGTGGAGAAAACATTAACAACAGCTGCTTGGCAGTCTGTGTGAAAAGGGTGGGTAGTCTCAGCCTTGCTCATGGCAGCTAATTGGCTGATAAAAACTCCTCTGCATTAATCAACAAATCAAGAGAGTTTAGGGGCTAAATCATAGAGTGATTTTGGTTGGAAGGGACCTTAAAGATCATTTAGTTCCAACACCTCTGACATGGACAGGGACACCTTCCACTATACCAGGTTATTTAAACACTGTCAAAGCTTTGCAATTTCTTCCTAATATCTAATCTCAATCTACCCTTCTTTCATTTTAAAGCCATTTATTCTTGTCCTAACACTACACACCCTTGTAAAAAGTCTCTCTCCGTCTTCCTTATAAGCCCCCTTTAAGGACTGGAAGGTGCTGTGAAGTCTCCCTGGAAACCTCTGTTCTCCAGGCAAAACAACCCCAACTCTCTCAGTCTGTTTCCATAGGAGACATTCTTCATCCTTCTGATAATCTTCATGACCTCCTGAAGACTTGTTCCAGCAGGGCCATGAACATCTTACATTGGGTGCCCTGGAGCTGGCCACGGTACTCCAGGTGGGATCTCAGGAGAGCAGAGGGGCAGAATTACCTCCCAAGTCCTGCTCCACAAAACTGCATTCAGAATATAGAGAAGATAGAGACTGGATTACCCTCTTGGCCTTCCCAGTGGCTCTCAAGGAATAGGGCCAAAGGCAAAATGCATGGACAGCAGCTTGATAGACTTAGCCAAACACAGTCTCTATAAAACCCCTTCCGTGGGATTACAGTCTCCAGGGCCAACCAGTCAGTACTTTATAAAAGCAATAAGTTGCCTTTTAAAATATGCTAAAGAAATCTTAAGGAAAAAAAATACATAATTACTATAAATGCAAGTTTTCCATTGGGTCGTACATCTTCATTTAACATAGTGATTTAGTGATTCCTAAAGGAAATGATAATAGTCCTTTGTTCTTAAACAAATAAGTTGTGTTCTTTATCCTCCAAAAAAGCTGATAATATGATAGGTGCAGCTCTAAGGAATAATTATACTAAATGGCCGTGGATACCTCAAAAGACAGAATACATCTATTATGCAGAATTCCCTACAGAAATCTTAGAAATCTTATATGCATTGATTGCTAGTTAGCATTAGAAAGACTTTTGCAAGTTGACTTTACTAAAGCAGCAACTATTTGCATTAGCAAACAGGCAACATCAGCCAGCTGATAAGAATACAGTGGAGTAATGCAATTAATATAGCTATGTCTGTTAATTAGTGTTTGCTGACTGTCATAAGAAGATACTGTTAGGAGACAAACTTATTTTCCTGATTAAAGAGTAGGGCCCATCTTGTTGAATTGAGCTGGACCCACTTTTGATCTAATTAAAGCTAGCAGAATACCGTGTGCTGGAAACTTATGCCACTCTGACATAACATTTGCATATTCATAAGTGAGATAGATTGATATTTTGCAATTAACATGGACCAATGAGAATAAAGCCTAATTAGTAAACATGCTCTCTTTATTAACTTTCAGGTCAGGCCTTTGTCATAGTATAAAGTAATAATGGAACAGGAAGTCCTTTTTAAAAAAGGACCTTATGTCATGTGTAGTTCATTCCTTTCTCACTCAAGCTCCATCTACTTGTTACTCTACTACTGCTCAGAACCATTTAGTTCATGACTGAAATGCTGCTAAGGAAAAGGAAATGTATGAATGAAGAAGAAATATGAGGTCAAAATGCAAGTGGAAATGTTGGTAGATACAAGACTCAGCTATAGACAAGTTCATTAAAATGTTCTCTTTCTTCTGATTTGAGTTTGCTGATTTCAAGTCAAATCTTTAGATTTGGAATGTTCTCCCAGATCCTTGAACGACAAAAATGAGACTATAACAAGAAGATGCCATGTGTGTGCCAGAAACTGGAGTATGGGAAGAGGGGGCAGGGGGGAAGAGGTTCAGGAGCTCTGCAAAACATAGAAATTGTTAGGTTTATATATAAATTATATTTTATATATAAAAACAATAATTTTAAAGATCAGATTGTAGAATAATGATCTGCTCAGAATGAGCTGGCAAAATACTTAAAAAGCGAAATTTAGCTCTGCATAGAGCATACTACATGTTTTCCAGAAATAAGTCTCTCATTCCTAACTGGTGATCTCATTATGATTAAGTAAAATTAATTCTGTATGTCAGTGTTTACAAATTCACTGATTCTAGCCTTCATTTTTTCTCTCTTTAAAATACACAAGGATAAGGCATTTAACTAGATGTAACACATCAGAAAATGGCTCACAAACAAATATTATGCAGTATAAGCTCCCATTAACTAATAATGTAGTTGACATTGATTGAAAATGATTAACTCTAGTGCTCTTTTTCATGTTGTTAGTTAAAATAAATACCAGTCTATAAGGGGAAAAGTTGGCATCTTCTCATTTTGCAAATGGAATGAACAAAGCTGAATTCTTCCTCATATTGAGTTAAACTAAAGGATTAGTAGATGCATTAGGGAGACACAGGAATCCAGGTAAAGCAATAATAGTCAATGAGGCAGTCTCAATCATTCACCTTTCCTACTTAAAAGAGGTTAGTTACCTAATGATAAAATTTCATGGTCAATTTGGAATATGTAATTAAATCTGATTGTAAACCTACTGCTATTTCTCTCTTCTTCAGAGGTCAGCACGGCAGTATAATTCCTGACCCCTGTCCATGAGCATTTTCTTTTAACTGGCACCAAATATTGTTCTGATGGAGATATCTCTTTTGCCTAGCCTGCAGACAGTGGCTTGCTTCTGTGTGAGAGCTGATCAGTCAGTCACACAGATTCCCATCCCTATCAGTGGTGACAGGAGCCCAGACCCCCGTCACAGCCATCCCCTGGGAGTTTGGTGCTGGCTTTGCTGGTCTTTCACCTCTTGCCTGTCTACAGGGGACTGGTCTTGAGCATGCCTGAATATGTGGGCCCAACTTAGTGACGTGCTGTCAGTGCTCCCACAAGGTGCAGTCAGGCATTTCTTGGAGTGGTTGCAGGGTCCCTGCACTGCATCCACAGGGTGCCACATGGGTGGAAATCCTCAGCCCCTGGTGAGAGCTGTATGTGTAGTCCAGCTCCACCAACCCTCTTCCCATTTACATTTCCTCCTTCCCCCTTCACTTTCTCACTGACAGATGTATCTATCAGTAAGACAAATTTAGAACTGCTGTGTTCCCAAAATTCCTGAGAGCAGGCAATAATCTTGTTTGCTTTTCTTGTCTTCAGAGCAGGATACCAGCAGTGATGACTGGACAGGTGATGCACCAGACCTCCCCAGTGCTCCTTTGCAACACAGAAGATTCCCAAACAGCTTTCTCCTTTTTTCACTATTTCTGAACCAAAGCTTCCCCTTTCTGACCCAGATGCAGGGATGGAGGAACCAGGTGTGTATTGTAGATGTCCAATCTTCCTTCTGCCTCCTGCTACCACTGTCCCTGAAGTGCTGACACTGCCTGCAGGAGCTCCTACTCCTGTAACTGTGGTTCTACCCACTCCCTCACTGGCTTTTGTCAAAAAAAAAAGAAAAACTTTTGTACTGTCAGGGGCCAAAAAATGTCCTGAATATTTTTTGCATTCAGGAGGAATTTATTATGACAGGACCACAAGAGCAGAAAATGAGGATGCTTCATGAAAAAAAAATGCAATAACCTATGATGAATTGTAAGTGGTAAAGGCAAATAGTGATCACTCTGTCTGCATAATGGCACTGTTTCAAAGGCTGGAAGGAGGATATCCTACACTCTGGAAAAGCGTAGAGTTAGCCACAGGTAGGGTAAGATGGAGTCTTATGAGGCTGAAAGCAAAATTTGTGACAACTTCCTGCACCTGGGAACAGCCCTCTGAAGAGAAATTGATCTGGAAACTTACCTCAGTCAGGACTCTTAAAGAAAGTGGCTTGTTCTTCAGAGGAGTGCAATTGGGTGTGTTTATCTCAGACCTTGCATGAAGCTTAGAGAAAGAACATCTGACTTGTGGATGATGATAAGCTTTAGGTGTGAACAAGGCATCTGATTGTTCTGCTTTGGCAATATTTAGGCACTTGTGAGATATGTAATTGTGAGAAATGACAGACACTGTGTTTTCTAGTATTTCCAGTGTTCAGTAATATCTCAAATGAGATTTTCAGAGATATAAGTTAAAGTGTGCTTTAAATACCCAAGTCATTTTCAGTGGCTAGCAGTTAAGTTTTAAGGCAATTTATTTAAAAGTCTTTCTTTTATTACGAAGCCCTACATCTTCCAGGCACCCATCTGAAAAATCACAGTTTGAAGCCTAAATCATTCACTATAGTCACTATTCTTTCAAAATGTCTTAGATGCTCAGATGAATGGCTCAGTGTTAAAACTTGATAAATACAGATTAGTAAGGAATTAAAATTATCTAATATCAAAAGCATTTGACCACTGGAAGAACTTATTAAGAACTGCTTTTAATTCACCATCTCAAGTAGCTTTTGATTCAAGATTAGATTTTCAGCAAAGGAAATGCTCTAGTTCAAACAAGTATTAAATATAAGAAATCAGTATTGTCTGTACTCTTGTTATATCACAGTTTAGATTAGCTGCCCAGTATACTCTGCCCTGAAATCTGAAAGTTAATCACTGACTTAACATAACCTTTAATTGGAGGGGGGGAAATGGCATTGATCTCTATTAGCTAAAAAAATGCAAATCAAAATAAAGCGAACAAAAAAATATTTCCGTAGGCCTTTAAGTCCCACAATCATCTTCATGAGGTGATTAAGAAAGAAGAATATTCTCCTGTGTAACTGTGGCCTTAACCAGCACTAGCTTGGCCCAGAACAAGTAAATGAGCAGTGGTACAGGTCAGCTGGCTGGCAATGGCAGGGAGAAGAGAGCACACAGGAGAAGGTACTAAGTGAAAATAAAGGGATAACAAAAATGTCTGTCAGGGCATCTGTCCTGTTTCAAATGCAAAATAACATAGGAGTTGGGGAGGAGACTGCAGCTCCCACAGTTTCCCAATCCTTGAAATGGCTCATTTTCACCAAAGGAGAAAAGTAATTTCGTTCTTCCTCCTCAGAAAAAAACAAAAAAATGCAGGCTCCTAATGCCCCTTGAGCACTGATGTTTCATTCTAAATAGAAAAAAGTCAAATTAAAAAAAATGAAATAGCATCTCTCTTTCCAGACTCTCCTGGGCACGATGACAAGGATGGAATGCAGTCTCTGAACAAACACGAGGTATCACAAGACCAAAGTGCTGAGTAGGAAACAAGTGGGACTGCACAAGGATTTTAACATGTTTGAAAATCATGTCCTTGTAGACTACAGAGATATTAAAGACTGCCTGAATATCCTAGTTTCTACAGCAATTATGAAATTACTTTTCCATGTCTTCATGAAAAACAAAACCTCTGTGAGATTCATTTTCTTATACAACTTCATCCATCCCCTCAAGGACTGCAGAGACCTGTAGTGGAGAATGAAACTTTTTCTTCAACACCTCCTCCAGTATACTCCTGAGTAAGGATTCCAATACCAACACTGTAACCTACAATTTTATTTATAAAAAGTCCCAATTTTTTAAGGATCTATTGTGGTGTAATTTTGGGGGGGGCACTTCCACTCTCTCTTTTACAGTGAGAAGGCCCTATATCTTTGACTTCTTTCACAGTTCTTTCAAATTGTGGATTCTGATCTACTTATTTCATCAAAAGAAAAATGAAGGGCATTAGGTACATTGCTACTGTGCTACACTATTCATCTTGCATGAAAAGACAAAGCAAAATGGCTGCCTTGCGTGCTGCAATTTACACTCTGAATTATTCAAATGCTTTTTCTTTCTCTTTTCATAGTTTGATGGTGCCTGAATCAACTCAAACAAATCAAAGTGGGTAATAAATTGATAGAATTTCCCATCAGTCTTGCAGAAAATCTCATTCAAAATAGCTGCAGGTTTGCCAGTCCATCACACTGTGAAGACTTCCAGGGTGATGGGTCTGGTGCCAGTGAGTCACCACACTTTTGTACTGGGGCTCCCTGCACTTCAGGGCTAGAGTTGCTATTGTATTACACAAGGGTGTTTCAGATAAAGCTGTGGTCAGTGAGATGTCCTTGTTCACAATGGCAATAATCCCATACATTAGTAGAATGCAGTAGCACATCTTTACTAATCTTGTGAATGTAACACTTTTTTATGTAAGAGATTTGACATCCTCATAGCGTGTTGTATGCCAAAACTCTCTGTCAGAACCTAATTACCATGTGAGTATTGATAATGATATAAGCATGAATGGAATCTTATAAATGCAGAATGTTTAGTTTGCACTTGCCATGCTATAGAATATTCAAAGTATGTGTGCGTGAGGTATAGTATGTATAGGGATCCTACATTTTTTAAAAGCTTGCCAAAAAAAGATGCAAAAATAAAATATGGACAGGTGGAAATTTCCATGCCTACCAAGTGCTCATCACCTGCTTATGGATCAGAGATTCTTGGAAAGAACAGCCAGCTGCCCTAACCTGCTGGAGACAAATCCAGGTATCATAGAGTTAAAACACTTGCTCATTGGTTTTCTCAGCTCCTATTTTAATTTGCTCGCTTTTTTTTGGACAGCTCTGTGAAGGCAGTCTGGTTCGCTGCTTCACCATACTAATGAGACTCATCCATCTGCCTCTGTCATTGCCAGGCTCTCTTTTCTGCTGGAAGTCAGAGATGAACGCTCAGGACAGGTCCTTTCTAGGCTGCAGTACTTAATCATTTCTAAACACGCTAGATGGCCTCAGGCAGTGAAGGCAACAAGCATTTAACCCAGGCTTGGCAGCTCAGGCTTCTACATAGGCTGGCTCTAAGCCCTGATAATGAAAAGTAGCTGTGCTTTTACTCTCCACTTAACCAGATGCTCTTTGCTTCTTGGGGCAAAAGGTTAAACAGATATAAGAACCCATGCTAGTTTTGAAGCCTTTTATTAGCAGTCCTTATAGAAGTGTAAGTAGAGCATTCTGCTCCCCTGACTACATCTGTCTCAGAATCCTGTATTTAGGACTGTGTCCACTAACTAGAGGAATGTAACCTCCTCACCCAAAGCTCATTTCTTGTTCAAGTAACAATAAATAGAACCTAAAGCCCACTTTGCCACTTAATTATTTAATGTTCTATTTTCATAATAAGAATGGATGAAGAAGACATTACTAGTTTTATTTAACAGTGGCAACACCTTATATTAACAGCGCAGATAAAGCACTTTTTCCACTGTGGCTGGGACAACTGATTTATTTTTCCACTCCATCTACTGCTCCATATGTCTCTGGAATCTGCCTTTTTCCCAGAGCTCATGTTAGTATAAAGCAATTGTCTGGGATGTGTAAGAATTAAGTATCCCATCATTCAGGCTAGACATGCAATTAGAAGAGTTGCACTAATTTCCACTGCTGAGACCCTGTCACTTTAATTTATCCTTACTTTCCTGCATTTAGGTCTTCTCTGGTTTGAGGCCAAGGGTTTTATATAGTTTGAGGCAGTGGTTCTGTAATGCCAGAGGTGGGGGGGGAGGAGAAGTTGGTGGATGTGGGTGGGAAGGGGAAAAGAGTGGACAAGGGTAAGTGTTAAGGGCAAGAGAAGAATAAGAACTGGCTGAAAAGAACAAAACTGACATGTACACACTTAAAAGATCTAAGGCATGTGCCAAATAAAGATGTGTGGAGCAGCCTGCAAAGGACAGTAAAGCTTTCAGACAGGAAGTCTCCATTGAATTGCAGCACTGGGCATGTATCAGCCCAGATTATTTTCTTTCTTACATAGATGTTTAGCATTGAATTTCAGCACCAGGGCTGGGTTCAAATGGCTCAGCTGAAAGTGCTGCCAAATCCACCCTCTGCTCTGCTCCAGGTTTCCCAGGGGACAGCCAAGGGTACAGGAACATCAGCTTCAGCCCAGGTACCAGCTCCCTGCTTCCTCTGGCTCCCACACTGAGCTGGCAGAAATCTGCCAATGAACCACCCAGCACCTTGCATCAAAGTCCAGGATGACCTCAGGAAAGAATTTTTTTCTGCCTCTAGTCTTTCTTCGCACAACATTCCTGCCGAAGTCGGGATGAAATTATTCATAGATCCAAGTGGTAAAGCTTGGAAAAACCCTTCAAACTTTTCAAGCTTTCATGCAATGCAAATTCTCATTACATATCTTATAGGAAACAGTGAATTGCTTTCTAATTAGGAAAAGTTTTGTATATAGGTTGTATATAGGGAACTGTGTGGGTTGATTGTATGAGTGTGTGTCAGTCCAGCAGAAGGAAATGTGCATAAAATAATTGTTAATATTGGATGATAGAGAAATACAATGCTACACTAAGTGGGTTCTCTTGCTCAATTGTTTTTCAAACAATTATTTAAAAGTAACAATACAATATACTTCCATAAATTTAAGGAAAATTATAAGAAAAACTGGCAAAACCACATCTATACTCATCAAATCTTTTTTAGTAGGGTAAAGAAAATAAAGATATAAGCTGTCATTCTGGACTTGCATCTTAGTGACAATGTATCTGCAATTTGTTTTCTTACTATTGGAGAATATAGGACGCTATTGCAAATACTTGTTACTAATATAGAGTTGAAGAGGACTAAGTAATGATAAAAAACTATTATTATAACTTAATTAAGTCAGTTGCCTCCTATAAAAATATCCATCCATTGGGATGGTCTCATGCAAGGACAAAATCAGACATATCAAGGAAAAAGCTCAGATAAAATCTAGGTGGATCCTGGATTTATACTTTAGATTCTAAAAATTTAGCTCCGTGTTCTTAAGCATATTTGGTTAAATGGAAGGAGAATTGGGCAACAAAGTGCCTCTCAGAATTTGTGAGTGAGACCTAGTGGTGAGAAGCCCGACAATTAAATTGCTCATTGTCAATATAGTTTTATGCATTTTTAAATGCTAGGAATAATTTTATCATACTGCCCATGTGCATATCAACTGTAGTTGAATAGTACTTTATTATTAATTGGGTTTATGCACTTGTGTCTGGAGCCCTGCCAAGAACAAGACCCTGCTGCTGGGCCCCATACAAACACAGTGACAGTTCCTAGCTTGAGAGTTAAAACGCTATGGACAAAATAGAGTAAGGACAAGGGAAGAGAAATGGATGAGGTAATCAAAGTGAATGTAACAATGGTTTGAAAACACCATAGGAATGTTGCAATCTTACAGAGATTTGCTGTCTCAACCTTTGCACTAGGATGCAACCAGGGCAACGTAGATCCCTCACTGTATGTGGATGGCTAATTTCCATTGACTGTGGAGACCAGAGAGGGAAGGGATGAAAAGCAATTCAAACTAAGGTCTAGAAACATGAAGGGGGAGAGAAGATGGATGTAGAATCAAGCTGGTAACCTCAACCCTATCTTCACCAAGATTTGCTACCCCTCCCACACTCACGTCTCTTCTAACTTTCATGTTGTCCTCCATCAAGAGCATGATGAAGAGACCTGCCTCCACTCAAGCCTCCCATGGGTTCCTCACTGTGTGTTGCTAAGCCTGCCTGGATCTTCTAATGACAGAAAAAGGCTGGTGACTGTTGTCAAAAAAGAAATCCTCAACCAGTTTCTTCTCACCCCATAGTGATTTAGGCAGTATTTTGTTGGGTAGCGTGTGTGAAAGTTCTGCTGGACACTGTGAAGATCTTACTGAAGTCAGATTTGTATTTTGATGGGTTGTAAGTAATGGCAAGTCTCCTTCTCTCTGTCTTCCTGTGGAGACTGTCATTTAAAGCATCTCAGCTGATCCCATCTGTTGTACCAGAGATCAGCAGGAGAGTGCAATACCTATGGAGCCAAATCTTTTCTTATAAAGACCATTTTTGTAAATACTCAGTGAAAATAAAATCCAAACCTCAGATAAGGGAGACCTGCCAACTCAGTATTCTTAAGATGCCTCCAAAAAACATTTAAGGAATATGTGAACTTGATTTCGTGGTCTGTTCTCCTGGATGTTCCATAGTTGCTGCTTGTATTTACAAGAGCAAAATGAGAATGTCTGCAGAGACAAATAAGCAGTATTAGCAGGGCAATTCTTCAGAAGTATGCTTATTCTTCGAAAGGTATTTGCATAATAATAAAGGAAGAAAGGTATATAAGGTAAACTACAAATCAGCCAAATTGTTTCTAAAAATGAATGCTTTTCAAAGTTTTTCAAGAGGCAGTGGGAGCTCTTTGAAATCAATGAGGTAATGAAGTGGTGGAAAAACAGAACAAGAGATAAAGGAAAAAGGATTAATATAATGCTGTTAAATGCCCCCTTGTCCAGGGGTTACAGCACTTACCTGGAGTTTAGGTGACCCTGGTTTGCATCAATGTACTGTTAGAGTTACTCTATGAGAATTTTGGACAAGTAAATTCCTTTTTGTACTTCATCTTGCCTATAAAGCAAGAACTGCAGTTTTATCCTAATTCTGGGAGTTATAATCAAGGTTTTAGAGAAATGTAGAACACGTTCCCCAGAGACCCTGTAGTTTTAGTAAACGAAGAAAACAACGTCCTTCCATTTCAATGGGACTTGTTACCATGTAGCAGATTCTGCTATGTAGTAAATCCTACTACTGGTCCCTATCTAGGAGGGGAAACTCAGCAGGAACTAAAAAGAATAAATCAGGAACATTTGTTACAGAGTCCATGGAACTACTCAGTGGTCTTTTGTCATGAGAACACACACATATATATACATATATATAAAATAAGCTCTTCCATTCCTGGATCTGATGATGGAGACATTTAAAATTCCCCACATAAAAAGGTGATATTCAAACATGTAGTTACCAAAAAAAAATTTTTAAAAGATCAAAAATTTTGCATTCACTGAACAGAGTTCACTGTATAATGCATAATGTTTGAAAAGTGCTCGAATTGCAGCACACGTTTAATTTTTTGTAATAAAACATTAAAGATACATTTTCAGTTGGATGATTCTATGATAAGCTGTCTCACACTGCAGGTAAGAATATAAGAGTATAATGGAGGGAATTAGCAAAATTATCTGTGTCCTGACCCTGAAACCAATACCAGTGTTGGCATCTGGAGGCTGCACCTGTCATGAGTTATGGCCCTTGTTTTTACAGGAAGGATAAAACTGATATTTCAGTGCCATTCATCATATTCAATAAACTCTCCGCCTTAGTATAAACGCATTTATACACCACTATTGGAAACAAGCACAGGAAATACAAGCAGTCAACTCTATGTGTTAGACACACCTTTTGTAATGCTTCCTGGTACTAACAAAATAAGTCACCAGCTCTCTTCCTAGGGTAGTTTGGCCGAGCTGGAATCACAGGTTCTGAGTCTTGAATAAGCAGGGCGCCCTCTTTGCCCTTTAAATCTAACAAGATTAGAGCTTCAGCTATTTTATGGGCTCTGAATTGCCTGGCCAGAAATGTGGACCCAGGATTCATGTTATCCCAAAAATATTTGGTCACATAACCAAATGCATTCTGCTCACCAGAGCTGTCAAGATGTCTGGGTGAAATAAATGTCTTATTTTCTGACGGTTTCTTATGAATTTTAGTGCCAATGAGTGGTGGAGCACAGGAGGCAGCAGGGCCCCATGGACTGGATTTGCACTCTTCTAACAGCCCACCCCACTTGCTGGAGCTCATTTTCACACCAGAATTTTGGCCCACCACCTCTCCACCCCTATACAATTTTTGCTACAGGAAGATAATGAAGATTAAGTGACCTTCCCAGCTAGCTTCTAAGATGAAAGTCCATCCATTGTTAAGCTTCATCTCCCTAATGTAGGGAAATAAGTTTGTCCTGTGACTTTCCTTCAGTGAGAGATTACTGCACTCCCCTGATATGGGTCCATCCAGACAGGAAGAACATCTAAATTCTGGCAAGAACTTCTTACTGTGTTTCTGGCCATGATAGCAAATTACTCTGGAGAATCTGGTTTGAAGCTTTAAACATCAAGTTTCAAATAATTAAACATCCCAGAAATGTATTTTCAAACTATAGCGGAGTTGTATTCCAGTTCTAAGTGTCAGTTATCAGTAATGCCATTAATTCTTTTGAATCACCTGAATAATTTCTGTATCGGTAATAAGGAACAACATAAATGCTGTAGTCGAGGATTTTAAAGCCAGAATAAGGCCATGACTAAAAAAAAATAACTTTTTGGTTTATCTAGTTCATCTGGAATTGAGGGAGTTATACTCTGTTACACCACACAAGAAGCCAAGTCATTTAAAGTATTGTATAATTTAGCAGTAACTGTGCCAAACTTGGTTGTGCCAGAGGGGACTAGAGGAACTCCAGAGGTTTCTTCCAACCATAACAATTCTGTGATTCTGTTAATAGAAAATAATAACACTAGGGAAGGAGGTGGGTTTTTTTCTGATTCATGCATATTATATTCATTCTGTGGATTCATATAGTGGACAGTGAAAAAGAGCTACTTAAAAATCTGAGTTAATGCTTTTGGAGTATATACTTTTTTTATGAAAATAGCTTGGATATCTGTAGGAATCCTTATACAAAAAAGTAATGCCAAGGAATATTGCCTAATTTCCTCTTTTCTGTAATATGGACCAGTTGGAAAAAATAAATAAATAAATGAACATGCAAGAGAACAGCAGTGCTCATATGACTTTTCTCATTTTCAGGGACTTTGCAACAAACATGAATCTTAGGTTCTTCATTAACTAGGCCAGTAACACTGTACAGGCATATCAGTTTAACTTTTCTAACACTTTTCTAATTGTTGTTTGTAGGAAGGCTTTTTTTCTCTTGTTGTTTTAGCCTTTCCTCTGTGATTATGAAGGACAATATATATCATTTTTACTGCAAAGTGCCAGGCAAACCAGGATATTCAAATAAACAAACCTGGATGCTTTACAGCTTTTGCCCTCTTGAAATAAGATCTGAAAAATATAGGACCTAAATATCAATACTGTAAGGTTTTGGGTTTATATCAGGCATAAATCTTAACAACCTGCACTTAACAATGAGCTCAGATTTTAACTTAATCTTTGGCAGGCTGAGAATTAAACCAGCACACACTCAGTTTTGTCTTCTCTCCCAGGCGGCTCCTTGAAAAAGGCACTGTCTGTGCCAGCAAGCTTAAAGGTTTTATAATTTGTGAAAAGCAGATCCAGCACTGCTTAGGTGGCCATAGGCTCCCAAAAGACAAAGAATTGAGTCTTGCACTCCCCAGCTCTCTTCTGCTTAAATAAAGTTGCTAGTTGCCTAATGAATGTTAGCTGTAATACTCCCTGTGGTCAGTGGGGCTGTTGTTTAATGAATTGCTTAATGTGCTTGATTACTGTTACTATGTGGAATGAGGGAAATAGCCAGAGAGACTTGAAAGACCCACTGGAGAATACGATGAAAATGAATTGGATCAATAAGAAGTTTTTGCTCATCTCTGAACAACGCATTATGTGCTTTATTGTTGGAGTTGGGGATAATGTAATTTTGTGGCTTGTTGTTGTTCTTTTTATAATTCAGAAATATAAATCTCATTTGACATTGGGTTTTAGGGCTGGCCTTCCTGGAGTTATAAATGTTCCCCTGACTCCAGTCCCGGTTACTCACATAGACAGATAAATTAATTAGGGAAACTTTTATGCCAATTACTTTATGCCCTTGGCTTTCATATGTTTCTGAAGAGCGGCAGCTAATTAAAGATATGATTCATAATTACTGGTCGATCGAGTAGTTGAGTAATGGAATCAGGAACTGTTCCAAAAAAATTATCCATCACATCATTACTAATTGTTACATAATACATAAGGATGTAGAATTCAAATAAAAAATTACTCACATTTGAAAGATTCATTCAATTAGTGGGTTTGGGATATTTTTTATAACAATTATAAACACGAGATAGTTCTCACATTTTTAAAGATCACAGAGGTTTTATAAATATTTATAATTAAATAGGAGCATAATTTTCAGCAAGTAAAGGACACAAGAGCCTAGCTGGAGGAGTGAGCTAGTAGTTAGTGAAATTATGGAAGCTGGAAATCAAATCTTTAGGTCAAATTAGGGCTAAAATGAAATGAGTATGATGGTGTCTTCCTAGTCCTGCCACAAAACTGCTCTAGTCTGGCAAGCATTGCAGGCTAATTCCTTGAGAATAGAAGAGCTGTTACAAGTTATAACTTGGCACTGAACAACGCACAGAAATTTGCACAGAATTTGTCAACACTCATTTTTCACAGTCAGCATTTGCTGTCCCAGCAAGAAGATCATAACAGATACCACAACCTGGTAAAACTGGTGGAATAGTGAAAAAAAAAAATTCCTCCATCTCTTCCTCGCTAAGTTTGCAGATGTTCTGTGTTATCACAGTTTATGAGCAGTCATGACACTTCATCAATAAAATATGTCTGAAAAACTTAAGTATGGGTTCATTCAGTAATTCAGATACCCCACAGGTAAGCCTGGGAAATCCCTTGGTTCAGTTTTCTACTGTCTCCTTAGAGCCTAAAGCAACCATGTGATGAATTCCTGTACATATATCTATATCTGCTAGGCCTTCAGAATAACTCCTAAACATAAAAAAGCAGGGCCAGCAATACTTGCAGCATGAACCTTCACAAAAGCTGTGAAGATGTCCCAGGCTAAAAGTTCAAAAGTTACCAAGAGACCACCTCAAGAACCCAGAAGAATTTTGTCTGACTCAATATTTATTTGAACTTCCTGGAGGGCCTGACCCTGCATATTCTTCATCTCCTTCACTTACTTAAGTAATTCAGATCTACAGTATTAGCTTTTTCACCTACTCTGCAATGTTTTTTCTACTGCACTTCATTGGTTGTATATGATTAACTTAACCTACAACTCATTAGAAACATGGCATATGGTTTGGAGGAGGATTAATAAATGTTTTGCTGTATCTGAACGAGAGAGAGAAAATGAATGAAAACAAACTTCCACTTCTGCTTGCAGCTTTACAAGGGTATTTAGCTGCCATCCATCTGCAGGTACCATGTGCTACCCTCCTGAATATCACCAGGGAACAAAGGGGAATTGAATTAACCATTTTGTATTCTAATTGACTTGGATGGCTCTAGATATGTACAGCAGCTTGTAGGAGAACCCAGCTGATGGATGGATAAGAGCATTCAGCAGAAGAATGTCCCAAAAACCGCAAAGTCCACAGCAGAAGAACACAAAAGAGAGACAATGAGGAGATGGACCAGCAGAAAACAACTGGCCCCTTCTAAGAGTCAACAGTGAAGTCAAGTCTGAAGTCCCCATGTGCAGGGTGTCTGATGAAACTTACTCTTACCCTGTAAAGATGTTCTAGGGAATACAGATGCTTATTTATTATTTTATTTTAAGAAGCCCTTTTCTAATAGTACTACATCTCTTAAAACTGTTTTGTTGTTTCAGGAGTCAGAACCTCCTGATGAAGTGAACAGAAAGGGTTTTTCCACTGCACCAGGTCAGCTTAGCACTTGGGGGAGAGGAAGGTGACAAAGTGATGCATAGAACTCTGCAAAGGTGTTAAGGATTGCAGCTGTAGAACTAAATGCTTTTAAAACTTCAAAGTTAACATCCTAGGGAATAATAAAGTGCAAAAACAAGTAATATACAATCATGATATTATATTAGATGGGAAATCAATACTGAACCTGGAAGTCTTATTACAGTGTGTTTCTGTCATGATGGTTAGTCAGAAATAGCTTTTTGGGATTAATGGTGACAACCTCTGACCTGTCAACATCCTGATCAAACACATGCCTGGCAGAGGCACAGATGCTCCTCACCTGCAACAGCACCACGCTGTGAAAGGGCTGTCTACAAGCCAGTTGAGGACAGACATTCACAGGTCTAGAAAAACCCCAACCCCAACACAGCATAACTTTAAGTTACAAAACCCATTGAAAAGAAAAGGAAAAAAAAAAAATAGAGCACTTTGAAATTCGTTAAATCTAATTTCTGTGCAGAATTTCTATTTTTAAATTTTTAAGCTGTTATACTGCTTGTCTATGAAACAATATAAATGTATTTGCATAAATGGAGCACGATGAGGAAAGATATTTTAGTGATATGGTTAGTAGGTTTTATGGAAGTTTATTTTCTTCAAATTTTAAAATTAGAATTAGATGTTTCAGTATTCTGGACGTTTGTCTAGAGCTAAAAACTCTGCGGACTTATGTCAGACCTCAATGTGAAGCAGGGCACAAGAGCAGTCAATTCTGAGTATCTTTGGGGCAGAGTCCTCTGTTGCTTTCTGAGGGGTTTTTTTCTCATTTTTTTAAGAGAGGAGTAGAGAAGTATTATGGTCTATTTTAAGACACTGTAGCCTGTATCTTAGAAGAAAATTTCATCTAGATTGCTCAGTATGTATATCACACCTTCTGACCTTAAAAGGGAAATAAAGGTTATTTTCATGCTAGTTTTTTAATTACTGTACAAAATCATTTAGAGCGATTGAAAAGATGCAGTTTTGATTTAATGGATGAAAAATTACAGACTTACTCTCATTATGAAAATAGCCTTATAGCTCTTAGTGAGATGGAGATTTTCATATTTGGGGTAAAATCATCATACTAGTGGTAAATGCAGCCATGTAGCAAATTCCACTATATGTTATATTTTTAATATAACTACATGAAAATATAGGCTTAAACTACAAAAATCAAAGCCCCTTCAGCCATGTTTAATGCTTGAAAAGTCACATAACCAAGACTAATTAATCTCCTGTGGTTTATCAGATCAAATCAGTAGGCGATGGATTTTTCAAAAATATTTGGGGTCACAATTCATTTTACTTTGATACATTTAAACATTTGATAATGAAAGTTATTTCAAAATTAAGGACCTGAACTATTGTGAATGTCAGAATGGAAAGCTTTATTCAGTTTTTTTTTCACAAATAAATAAAAACAATATAGACTTATAAATATGGGTTAATTCAGTTACAACAGAAACATTTTCAGGCAATTTGAAGAATAGGCTTTAGTCTGCGATATTTGGAAGGTGCTACAGCTTCCCTGAATCGTCGTTAAGAATAGAGGTATGCAGAGCTGCAAGAAGGCAAAAGGGAAGTGAGAAGAGAGTTGGGAGGTGGAGTAGGGTACATGATTTCTGCATCAGCTAGAAATTTGCTATCTGCAACCAGTGCCAATTAGCAGCACCAAATAATCATGAAATTGTGAAGGCTGTCATTTCTGTCTCTGAAATACTTCAAACTTGAGAATCTCATACAGTAACTTTCAGGCAAAGCAAGTATTTGTCACTTCTTGGATTTCAGCTAATTATATGCTTTCACCAGGAAGGTGCTATTTATTCTGCATGCATGAACTTCTTTGTGGAATAAATATTATTTGCAAAAATGCAAGATAACATGGTTCATGCTTGTTTGTGTCAACTGTAATAGGCACTATTAAATGAGATGTACCCTTGGAGCACATTTCATCATTACCACTTTTCTGACGTTGCAATGGATTCCAAATCATGTCCTAATGCACTTCATATGCCACAAAACTTTCACTACCAGCAGCAGCTGCCTACAGCTGGTGAAATTCTGTAATTTTATCAAGTGTAAACATATTCTATGAAGAGAGGTAAGATCCATTGTCTAAAAAGTGGACTAAATTGTCATAATCTCAGGGCTGCACCAACTGGTGCAAATTAGGCTGAAAATCTGCTCAGCACACATTGCTGAGACCTTTTTACCCTCAGGCTTTATTCCCAGAGCTATCTCCTGAGCACAGGTAAGCATTAACACATAGCATTGAGAATATGTGGGACAGTACTGCAAGATCTCCCTGTCTCTGTCCTGGCCCTCTGAGAGTCTTTCCTCCCTGCCTCAGCGTGGTCCCAGGGTGACTGAGCCCCCGGTCCCCAGGGAAGTGACAGTGCCAGAAGGCTGGCGAGTTCAACCAGCAGGACTTTAGCAGGGGCGTGGAAGTTCTCTGAGGCAAGCCGAGGTAAATGGCTGTGGGATTCTTCACAAGGAGAAATAAATGCCTGTTATGACAGCTGTTCTCCAGAACCACCACACCTCAGGCACGAGCAGTGAGACAGGAGAGATGCTCTTTTCCCACTGATTCCTTGTTTGTGTGATGAGAGCTGAGACACTCTCACAGTTTGGGCTGGTGGTGGCATACAAGTAGGTCAGATCAATACATGCTCCTTGCAGTAAAACAGACAGCCTAAATTATTAATATTATTTTTGAAAAATAAGGCGCTTGTTATCACATGATTTATGCTTGAAGTTTTCCAAGCACTTAAAACAGAGTCTTCATGATTTACAAGTAAGAACAGATTATTAGTGTCTGAGAATTTAATTGACTGCCTCCTCTTGGCCATTGACTTCAGCAGTAAATTTTTTTCCAGTTACCTGCTTAAAATAGCAGCTTCTGCCCCTTAAAAAACTGGCACAATTCAAGGATGGGAAAGTGTCTATCTGTTCTCATATAAAAAAAAAAAAAAAAAACAAAATTTAAGGCTAAAAGCCTCAATCTTGTAAAACTGGCATTGCTGGAAGCAAATCACTGGATGCCTTGAAATCTCTGAGGGGTAAAGAAAAATCAAAGCCAATTTCTAATATTTTTCTTTGTAAAACTGCTCTCATTCTAAAATGAAGTGGCATGTGGAGTATTCGAGTTGAGGTGCAGGAGATGGGCAAGCAAAAAAGAGTTTGTCTGCAGCACTGGGAGTCTGCAATGCCACACGGTGACTTTCTCTAATTTATTCAGCAGTGAATTCCAGCGAGATCTCCTCTCAGCCCTGTTCACACACATATGTTCCAATGTACAAGAGCCCTCCTCTCTCACATAAAAGCTGACACACAGATGTATAGCATGTACACTGTACTTCCCAGCTTGGCAACTGATGGCACATCTCTGCTCCACCGTGGAAGTAATCCCCGTATATGTATAATTATTTTTAATGAATTAAGTCCTTGAAGTGTGAAGATCTATAAAGATCTTTATAGTCTCCTTTGACACTTGAAGGTAAATATTTGCATTGTGCACTTCAAATTAGATGTGCAATGCCTGTTAAAAATAATGGAAGCTGGAAGCCTGGTCTGTCTAATGATTTCCTTCTTGATCATTGTGATGGTACAGAAAATACAGAGAGCAGGTGCCTGAGTCCTCCCCTGCTCCCCTGAGGATGGAAAGATCTGTCGGCAAAGTCACCCCTAGGGTGGATGAGGACATCCTTTCCAGAGAGGGAATCTGCTAAATAAATGGTCCCCTTCCCTGGTGCTTCCTGAGTGATAACAGGCACTCTCAGTTCCCTCTGCATCACTGTGATACAGACATTTTGTCACCTACAGCTATTCTATAAATTATGCTGAAACATTTCCCAGGTCTGCTGTCAGCAGGAAGGAAGGCCACTGGTGTTGTCACAGAGGAGAACACAGAGGCTACGGGGTAGCTCTGTGCACTGAGGGTAGTATGAGAACACTAACTTGCTGTGTTAATGAAAGATGGGGAGCATGGGGGCAAGGAGGCTTCCTGAGGTCACCCAGAGCTCTGTGCAACCCTGCTCATCACTGTGAATTAGCCAGGGAGTAGCTCTGTGCCAGGGAGATAAGCTAACGAAGCCACGCAGGGCTCCTCACCAGGCTGCTCTTGCCTTGCCTGAGCAAACCCCTCTGGGTCTGTCCCCACTGCAGCAGAGTTGGCTGGGCAGCCCTTGCCCTCAGTCAAACCTGTCAGATTTGCACCTTCCATGATATCATTCAGAATTCCCAAAATTAATAGCAGAAAATGCATTTTCTGGTGGGGCCAGACTATCCCACAATACTGAGAAGGGATAGAGATCAGCTGGAATAGAGAAAATATGTCCCAATACAGCCCAATTCTACCTGAGCTGTTTGCTTATCACAGAGGCTGTGATTCATCCCATTGAGGACCATCCAGCAATGCCTGATAAGATGGGGTTCCACCATCCTGCACTTATTTCTTCCCAAGAAGCCCTTACCTTTAGATGTGTTCCTGCCCATGGCACAGAGGTTGGGGACTATGTGATCTTTAAGGTCCATTCTAAGTCCTTAACTTTGTATGATCGTGCCTGTCTGAGATCTTAAAAGCCTTTATGTCATCTCTGCAGTGTGTTAGGACAACTTCATTGTCCATAACTGCTATACCAAAGAAAAAGGAAAAAAAGGTACACATTTTTACTATAACAAAATTCATGTGTTACTGAATATGTACTTTAAAAACTGAAACATTTGGTGCAGTGAAATTTCTGCTGACAAAAATTTGACTCTTCTTGACCAAAACCAATAAAATATGATTGCCACTCCTTTATGTAAAGCTTTTGAGTAAGTCATCATTCTATAGCCAGGGTATACACTGATACACAGGAATTCATTGTCAAGTGCCTGCTCCAATACACAATATCAGCAATTCCCTACCAAAAAAGTAACAGAACCATATATAATGTAAAGAATGGCTTGGAGCCTTATTGTGAGTGACTCAGGAGGAGGGAGAGTTAAAGAAATGATGTGTCACTCACTCCTAAATGTTGTGGTTGTCTGGTCTGTCGCTCTGATGCACTGGCTTTGCAAGTTACCTGGAAAATCCCATAAGAGCCTCCAGGGTGGATGAAGAGGCGGGAGGAGGCTGGGGAAGGGAGAATGGAAAGAAAGAAAGGAGGATTAAACTGAAGTACTCCTGTCAGTGCTACATTTCCCCTCCAGAGAAATCCTTATTGTGTACCAAGTATCGCAAGTGTGTATTTTATTGAGGAGAGGGAGAAGGAACAATCAGAAACTCTGTCACATTGTATCACTGTGAAAAGTAGTGGTGTTTTTTTAAAGGCAGGTATGTCTGGCTGGAGCAATTTCTCACTCCTTTTTAGGATCTTATATGTGGTTCAGGATCTTTTTCAGTTTCTCTAGAAAGAAAAAAAGCCTTCCTGCACACAGTGATGTGAAGGAACAGACTATGCAGTGAATTTTCTTTGACTATAAGTAGCTCAAATATTCCACCAGTTAATTCATCCTTTGGCATAGATTTACATTCATGTGAGATTGCACAGAGACACCTGCTCAGGTCCAGTAACTTCATGCATGTACAGAGAGAAACACATTTTTATTGGCTCCCTCAGCCCTTCAGGGTGATTTATTTGGCAAACTCACAAACCTATCCAATAGAGAAGTCTGGGGAAAAATCTTGGATGTGAAGAGGATACTCACGTCTTGATTTTCTACCACCAAAGGGCAAGACAAGACTGTATCTGATCTCTTTTTGACTTGACCAATTCAGTTGCAGAGGAATATGCTGGGTTAGTGAGCAGGTAACATCACGAGAGAGTATTCCAAGACTTCATGCTTTGAAAGTTGCCTTTTATTTAACCAATTAGAAAGTGACTCTATTTTAAATAAAAATAGTGTCACTTTCTAATTGGTTAAACAAAAAGAGAAAGATTGAGCTCTACCAGTCATGGATAATTATGCTTTATGCCTCACTTTGACAGTGGCTTTCTCTGAAAGCTACTTGGAAGTTATGACTGAGCAAGGAATACCATTTCCATAGACCTCAATCAGGAAATACCAGAACAAATTGAGGTGGATTATTCCATTGTGTCAGTATCTTGCCCTTTTTCAAACAAGGAATGTGATGCCTCCAATTTCACTGATTACAAGTTTCAGTGTCAGCCTTATCAAAGCAATGATAGGCTCAATACAAATGTCCTCCTAATGTTATTTTCCCAACAAAAAGTTTTACCTGACCTATAGTTTTAGAGACAGTGTAAAAGAATAGGTCATATTTTTCTCTTGTCTCTACCTGGTTTTTAACTAGCTGCTTAATTTAATGTCACTGAGAGCCCTCATCCAAGGAACACTCCAAGACTGAGCATTTCACTATGCTTCATTTTATTTCCTTGTGTCAGGATTAGAATTCATTTATGTTTAACTTATTCAGTTCTTTATGTCAGCAAAGCTGATCCTAGATTGAACGCTAAGCTTTCTGAAGATATGGTTGTCTACTTTAGGACAGAACAAAAATATTGTGCCCGATTGCGTCTGGCTCTGACAAAGCTCAATTGGCCTTTTTATGCCCTCCAGTAGCAAGGTTGGATTCTTGCAAATGTGCAGCCACTGTCAGAGATGCATAACTGAAGGACTGTCAGTTCTCAGGACTTCATTATTATTTTTTATTAGGGAATCTGTTGGCACTGACAGTTTTTTCTCATACTTTTCAAATACGCAGGATACTGGCAGCTGAGGATTCTGTGTGACAGCTTGCATTGAAGTATCAGGGTATTTTTCGTGTTGGTACAGAGAGAGAAAAACTGTCAACACGAAGAAAAAACAGTGTTCAGAGATGGTTTTATAGATCTAAGTTTATTTAAAACTTTGCGCTATTTTGATTTTTCATTCGCAAATTTTAATTATATGCGAGCAAAGGTTATTGTTAAAAATGTAAGCACCGAGAAGAATTTAATGCCTCTAAAGAAATACATAGTAAGAGCGTAGTCAGCAAGGAAAGAAGTTTCCTGATTCATAGCTAGTTTCTTTTATTTAGGTCACCACTAAAATGCCTTCATCCAAACTTGTTTTTTCTAATGGTTCAGTACTGAATGATGCCAGATCATGAATTGCCTTCTATATCCCTTCTTCATAAACAAGGAAGCAAAGCCTAGACAGGTTGGTTTTAATGTTGATCTAAAGCAAAGTCTTAGCAGGGAAACTGCTAAGGTTGTTTAAAGAGTGTATTTTAAATGCAGGAAAGATTTTCCTTGACTTTGCTGTCATAAAGGATTGCGTTGAACACGACTAACAACAAAACACTTGGCATACCGAGAGCAGGACTTTCAGATCCCAAACACCCAGCAAGGAGCAAATTGTGTTGAACACAGAAGCAGGAGATGTGGTTCTTTGGCAGACCTCATGAGCAATGATGCCAAACTCTGAGCTGAATTACCAATGGGGAGTCAGTAAGCGTGAATAGCCCTAGATAGGGTTAGAGGTCTTCCTTTTTGAATGAGCACCGAGAAAAAAATAAGCTGTGCCTCAACTGTACTGCAGAGCTTTTACAAAATTGACTCTTCAGAGACACAGGTTGATTAATTAAACTCACTAAAGTGGATGTGATTAAAAAACATACTGTCAAAGCAAGACAAGAAAGATGATGAAGAAGAAAGATTTTTATGTTAGAAATCATTATTTGCATGAAATCATTTTGAGTTCATACAAAGGGTTTATTGAATGCACATTGGCCAAACTTATTGATGATTATGGATTTTCTGGATATGCCTCAAAAACAGCATTTTCACCCCTGCATAATTGCTTTTTTTTTTCTCCCAAGCAGTTTTATAATTTTATTAGTTCTATGGCTCCAACAGTATAAGCTATTTATTGGGAAATGCTATAGTCACATCAATTAAAAAAGTATTATAAATAAAGTAAAAATCATTTGATAGTTCAATTTGTATTTAAATTTTCTGGAGTTTTGGAGTTCTGTTTCTTTCTCATTACTAATACTGTAAAATACAAAGAGGTCTAAAGAAGAGGATGTACATGTTTAAGTGGTGCATTACTCTGTTAATGGCACTGGGGCATCAGCCTACCCAAATAATATTTGTTTGCCCAGATGATGACTGCTCACTGCATGTAATGTCCCCTTGGTCTCCATGATGACAACCACAGAATTGGGTTCCAGGGCTATTTCCAAGTAAATATGGCCTTGTTTTCAGACCCACTGGAATCTCTCACCCTTCATGTCTATTAACTATGAAAATAACCCTCTGCACAATAATTGCCTGTGTTCATTTCCAGTTCTTGGAACAAGTCCATGGACAGAAGGTGGCAGTGGGTTTGTATTTAAAAATCATTACAGCCTTTCAGGATTTTCGCTATCTTTTTGATGAGATGCTTGTTCTAGTGGATGGGACAACGAATTGGCAGAGAGGAAATCTGCTCATCCCAACTATTCTGCTCTGTTCTGCAACAAGCTGTGAATCACCTCACAGCCCTGTTTCCATCTATTCTTCACTCTTTGTCAGTTTTGTATGTGTTGGCTTTAAGATGTTGAGAGAAGTAAATATTTTTCTGCTTGCTTGTAGGCTGCTTGGAGCAGTTATCTTTTTCAGTTTCTCTAAGTGCTAATGAAACTGAAAATTAATTTCTTGTTAAAGCTTGTAAAAATAATTAAGAATGCAATTTAAAACTTTCCTTTGTCATTCTTAGGTATTAAAATAGTCTAGTAAATTCATGTCCAGTGATATAAAGACTCTACTGTGAACATATTACCTGAGCTCCAGTCCTGAAAACTGGATTCACTGTGAAACCAACAGGACTGGCCAAGGAAAGACAAGCTAAGCACATGTGTATGTGTATGGGATAAGGTATTTTGTTAAAGACTCTTGTACTGGTGTTGCTTCACTTGTTCTCTGATAGAAGGATTTCCCATTTCCAGAAAAAAAAACAAAAATAAAGGGTATTTTTAATTAAGCAAAAAGTCTTTATAGTTCCACAAGTCTTTCCAAGTTCTTCTAAAACTTTATATAAAATTTTACTGCACCTCATTTTGACATTTTTGACAGAAAAGTAAGACAGTTTTTGAAAAACTAACAGGAGACAACTAAATTGTACACTTAAGTATTGTAGAAGCCAATTTTTCCACAGAACAATAAAGTATATGCTCTGCATGTACTTTCAGAACTGCTCAGCTGTATGGCCAACAGTGTGCCAATAATTGTTCTTCAGTGCACGGGGTCCCTCAGAGCTTGAGTTATGACCTACATATTCATTTTCAGCTCTGACACTCAGGAACTGTCTGTCAGGAGAGAGGTACCAGCATTATGGGACCCTGCATGCTGTTGTGTGCAAGCCCCTGCAGGTGCCAGAGAGAGGGAGTGTGTGGAATTTGAGGAGAGCATGATGCAGAATGAGCCTGCAAGGGGAAAAGCCAAGCCAATGCACACAGAGATGGTGCATCAAAGGAGAGCAAGCTTGCAGGAGCCATGCAGAATGGCATCAGCTGCAGTTTGCAGATCCTGGATGGGGGCATTGTTTGAACATATCTGGCAGATTAAAGTTAGAGATTAGTTTCTCATATGAATATGTACTGAATGGCATATTTCCTTTTGCAAGTTCACTCTGATTTTATTCATAATTCCCTTACATGTATGTAGAGATGCAGAGATAAGATAAAGATTATAATGATAAATGTGATAAAGATAGACTGTGAAGTGACTGTATGTATATACAATCGCTTCATAATGTATTTATACACATATATGCATGAAACAAAAAGTGATAGAAAATTATAGCGTTCCTGTATTTTGTGCAGATTAAAATGCATCCTTTTGCCAACAGGTCTCTCCAGAATAGTTGTGCAAACAGTGTATATCTCTCTGTCATGCAACTGTGGGTAATTAACATATGCAAAACACCACAGTCCTGCTAGAAGCTACTCAGCCCTCCCCTGAAATTTAGGCTCTATTTATTTACAACAAAATAAAGTGGACCCTTCTGGAAAGAAACATGGCTTTGTGGCTGCACCAATGCTGTCGCACAGATGCTTTAAATCTTTTATATCTCCCAGACCTCCAGGGGCTGGTGTTGGATGGTATTGAGCCAGGGCCAATAAATAATTTATGCTAAGTAGCAATTTAGTTGTTTGGCTTGGGGTAAAGAAATCCAAGAAATTCATAAATAAAGTTCCCATTTTTGCTGTGTTCCAAAAGTTAATTTATGTTACTCTGCAATTAACTAACATAAAGGTGAAAAAATATGACAAGCCTTAGGTAGAAAATAAAGCTCATAAATCTGCCGTATCTTAACTAGTGGTGCTTTAGTGATAGTTGGTGCTTGCACTTGGTTTCCTGTTCATCTCATTCACCTGTATTTGCCTGACCCAGAAAAATGTAGTAATTAATTTCTAATACTTCCCCTTTGAAATAAACAAGCAAACCTAACATTTTTTGCTTTGCTCTTTGAGCTAGAAAGTAGGTACTAGATTTTGGCAGGTGCTTTGGTAAAATAGACAGAAGTATAAATGTATATATGTGGATAAATTCTGGTCATCAGATAGTCCCTACATTCAATGGACTATATTCAAAATCAGATCCACATTTTCATTAATGTCCTTTATGTATGCATATATGTGTATACAATGCATAGGATTTAATGTAATACCTGAATTCTTCCCCTTAACCTAAAGCAGATGCTTCCTGACAAAGACATGACTTTTCTTCAGCATCATTCATTATCCTATTGACACTGTGTACTGTTTAAAAATATATTCTTTCATATATGTCAGTTTGTGATGGTTGCATTCATCGCTATGTCAGGAAGAATAAAATTATATAAATATATGCTGTGTATGATGTACAAAATACAGAAGTTGGGTAGACTGGAGGAGTGAAAGGCAAAAATTGCATTCAGGTTGTTCAGGATGAAAAGACTATGCATGTGTTTTCTGCTTGGATGTTTGCTGCAAGCTCCTAGCCATAATATTTAGTGAAATTTTGCGGTTTTTATTGTGGTGTTTAGAAATTTTGAACTGTCCCTCTTTCTAGTGAAGAATGGTTAGAGCAAAATAGGGCATCCCACTGATTTCACAGGTTTTGTTACCCACAAGAGGAATTCTGACCATGGGCGCAGAGAGTTTATTTCAGGTTGTCTGCTACCTATTTCTACAGAAATAGATCTGACTATTCATAAATAGAGAAAAAAATTGAAACATGATTATGCAAGGGAGAAGGACCAAGTCCTCTGCTACTCTGCAGCATTGTGCAGCTACCAGTTTCTGTGAAACTACACGGATTCAAAGCAGTATAATATCTCATATTTTCAATTTTAAGACTCATCTTTGCAATTATCAGTGCTCTGAACAACTGCATTCAATATCCTTCCTTTCAGGATGCAAAGAAAAGGAGGCTTCTTTCCTCCCCTCTGTTTCACTTCTGCAGAGTGTTGCAAACATCCCTCACCACAATCAATGTCTAACTTCAAGGGCCCTGTAAGCTTCAAGCCTGTTCAGAGGTGAAGTGGCATCTGACCTTTCAGCTACAGATACTCAATTACTTTCCTGTTGCAAAACAAATATCTCTGACCATTTTCCAAAACAAAAATGGTTTTGAAAGAGATTGCATTTGCTGTGATAATGGGACTAGAATATCCTTCACTATTCACTATAATATCTGTTTTCTTTTTCTGGAGGTTTCTGCATGATGAAGATGAATTTAGCTCTATATTTCCTGAGATAAAAAGAAAATTAGATGATTGATTTCTCTTTTAATTGCAATCCAGAGTATCTTGCTTTCTGACTCTCACTTTTAATCATGTTCCAGGCAGGGCTCTCTGTGTCAGTGGCACAGAGGAGCTCTGAGGTATTGCTGCATGGGTGAGCATGACCCCTTTCTGCTCTTTGGCTGACTATGCACCACGGGTCCTGGGCCCAGGATGAACAGTTCCTAACTCTTCTCAAGTCTGTTTTTTAGAAACAAATTTCAAATTTGCCAGATAAGAGTTTGGAAAAGACCATGTAATTTATTTAATGGAAGACAAGGTGTGAATCTACTCATTAAAATTCATAATGAGATGCATCTGGCATCTTAACTTCTTACTATTCTGCAAATAGACTTTGTTAAAGGCCATTTTGCTCTTTCTAGCAGGACTACATGGCACAGATAAAGGGTTTTGAATTACAGAAATGAGAATACGTTTTCAAGTCTATTACCTCCAATTTCCAGTCATTAAATGATTCAGTGGTAGAATTTCTGTTTTAACTTTAGTGACCTCTAGCAGGGACATCAAGCCAAAGTGACTCATGAAGAAGAATTTTAAGTTCCACATTTTCATGTACATTTAGAAACAAATAAAGAGATGGCTAAAAAACAGTTCAGCCTGTTCCTCTCAGCCTGACTCAGAACAGATTTCAACCAAAATAATGTTTCCTCTAAAAATGCAGTGGAAATACTTAAGGAGCATCATTCTATTCTTTTCTGAACAGGTGTCCTGGGTAGAGAGACAAGGGGGTGGAGCTGTCAGCTCTGTTTAGTCAAATGCCGTTTTATGTCATAGCCAGGCGTGGTTTCAGCAGGAAAAATGCTGTGTCCAGAACAAGGAGGGATCTCATTTTGTCTGGCTCACTCAGGCAAAAGGACTGGCAGACCCAGCACCTCTCCCATTTATTATCCCTCTCCTGCTGGCATGGAGAAGTAGGGTGGCTTATTTGGAATTTAGTTCCCTGTTGGTTGTCAAAAGCAACATAACAGGCCTCCCTCCACCTGGGAGATGTTTACTGCATTGGAGACTCAGCGAAGGAGACAAGGGGAAGCTCAGAGCTTTCTAATTTCTGGAGTGAACTATCCCTTTTACTCCATCAAGGTTAAAGAATTTGGGTGAAGCAAGGCACATTTTTGCTCATGTATCTGATTCTCACTTCTGGCTCTGGATCTACTGGTGCTCTACATGTTCCTCCTTTCACTGCTCCTCTACATTTTCTCTTTTAAGAAAGTCAAAGGGAAGCTAGGAGGCAGTTTCAGCCATGAACAAAAGAGCAAAATGCTTTCACTCTTTCACCCCTCCTACCAGAGAGGCAGTGGGGTAAAGAGGTCTCCTGCCAGCAGATTTTTATGGTAGGGGTCTGTCCATCAACTTGGGCAGATAGGACAGGAATGTCCCATGTCTCTTCCTCTGCTCTCCTATTACTATCTGAAAAAGTTTTCTGAGCAACTCTTAACAGAGCCTAAGTGCTTGGTTACTTGTACTTTTAACATTTGCACTAATGATGGAGGGTAAACTGACAACAAGAAATATGAAGCAAAAAGGAAGGTATTTCTCCAGACACAGAATGCTCAGAAGTCCTAGTAGTTCAGGAGCATGCATAACTGGAACTGTGTATGCGTGGAATTACATACGGATACATAATTGTAAGAGCTTGATCTTGCAGAACATGTATTTTGTATTTTAAATGGATGCCATGTGGGATATATTTGCTTACAGTCTTAGAGATAAACTACATGTCTAACACATCTTTCTTAATTTAAGCATTTTCTGAGTAAATTAGAGGATTTATTCCATAGAGTGTGCTATTGGATAGCTCATGCATAAATTGATTCCAAGTTACAGATATGCAATGTGTATCTCCAGCTGATTTTAGTGAGGTTGCCGTGTGGGAAATATGCCACCCATGGTCAACCTATATGTATAGTCCCACATAAGTTTTACACAGCAGGAAACAATTTTTTTTATGCAAAACACAAGTTACAGTGGTCAGAGTGGTATGATATAATTCACATAGCAGATTTATGCATCAGGTGTCCTCATGAACATGGACAGTGAGAAACTGGATCTGTGGAGCTGCATTGCCAGCTGGAGTTAAACCACAACACTAGCATGACATGAGATTTTTAAAAGTGAATAATCTCAGTGTTGATTCTCAGGTCTCATGTTTCACATCTGCATACAGTAGGTAAAGACTATGTGTTCATAACTTTGCTATGCTGAGCAACAAGAAAGTTAATGCAGCCAGTTCAGGACAGGGAGAGGTTTGCACAACGTGCCCTATCCATCTACCCAGTTGCTGAAGAGGGAAGTATTCACATAAATACCAGCTGCTACTGGTAAAGGAATATTAATTAGTAACATTAAAGAATGTTCATCATGGTAAATGTTCAAAAGTGTTTATGGTGCTTTCATAGTATCTGCTCAGGACTCCATTAGCAAATACTTTTTTAAAGAGGGTCTTTCTCCTTCTTTGAACCCTCTTATGTGATATCACTAAAATAATTCATAATTCCCTCTCCATGTCTACTCAACTTCTGCTTTCAGCTTTTAAATACTGCATCTCTACATATTGTCTTTGGTTACAGCTCTCCCCTGATCTGCTGTAGAGCTGTGGGGCAGATCAGTACTCTACATCTGCTATTTAAGCAGAGCATTTTCTTGTGTGGAGACAACACATTTCTTGTGTTATGTTGAACAGTGGTGTTTCAGGAGCAGAATGTGTTTTTGAGGAATAATACATGTGCACATCACTCATAGTTAGTCTTGCTGCTTTCACAGAGGTGGCTAGACTACTGAAGAAGGGTAGAAGAGAAAATAAGTCGCAACTGCACGGACAGAATGAATGAAAAAGATTCTTCCTTACAAATTCACATAAATATGTTTGATCCTTATCGTGTTGTTAGGAAAACAGAGCTACTTTCTTCCATGTAAGCTTCTGCATCCTATGAACCCTTCTTGACCCACCTGAAACTAGTGGAAGAAATCAATTGAATTAAGTAAAAATCACAGCCAGAATTTCATATGTGAGAAATAAAAGCAATTATCTACTAAGCCCTGTGTTACCATACTTTATTGATGAAACTTGGCATTTCAGACAGTTTTGCTCATAAACACAACAGTAATGCCCCTGATATTTCTAGTGAAAACTGTAATTTGCTCTGTATTAACCATCATCCTGCATTTCTTACTTTTCTATAGTCTAAAATCAAGGAAATAATTTTTAAAGAACTTTAAGTACCTTAGTTAGTAAAATCTAGAACTTTCAGGTTTTCTCTTCTGAGAAAACAAAGGAAAAGCCATGCAATATGTTCAGTGATACAGAATATGACAAGTGTGCAGGTAAATATTAATAAAATACATATTGTAAATGAGGCCTCCCTCACAACTGCAATTTTCTATAGATTCATTGATGCTAAAGGTGTATGAGATCCCCAAGTCAACTCATTCACTTGATCCACTGTGGAAAATCATATATATTGAAATTATAATCTCTATCTGTTTCACTTCTTTTTCCTTTTTTTATTTTCTAAATTATTTAAAAGCTAAGAGGAGATGATCAGAGACTATGAAATCATATGGAAAATATTCACAAAACAGGGATTTTCTCAAGCCCAACTTTAAACATCTAAGAGTTGGTTTTATACTCTGGGTCAGTTAGTTTCTTGTAGCGAAAAAGTAATGAGAGGTTAGGCAATCATGCACACAATTCTAATGTAGGTGTATAGTACCAGTGAGAGGAGCCACCTTCTCAAAGTCCCTTTCCATCTTCATTGAACAGAAAGAAAGCTTAGGTAACTATGCTAGATCAGGTATCAACTCTCAGAAGCCAAAATATAGGTAATGATTATCCCATTGATAATCCCTGTTCAGGCCTTTTGGAAGTGAGAAATTAAAAATAAGAACAATTGTAACAGTCCTTTCTTAATTTTTCAAATATTTCTTCCCACGTGCTTGTCAGGATTACCCAGAAACAACTTCAACAGTTTTCTCTTTGCTTTCCATAGTGTGCAAGTGGCTGTGTAAGTCTCACACTGTTGTTTCATTTTCCATCTCAGTAATTTTAATCAGAGCCATCTCTTAAGACCGTGGAGCCTTCTCTCTGCACTGACTGAGTTCGGGAGACTCTTGCTAGATCTGTTTCAACATGGGAATATGGTTGGGTTTTCCAGGACTGTATGTAGCTGAGGCACTTTAACTTGCAAAAGTGAGGCCTAAACCTTTCTGCTCATGGAGTCAGTTACTTAAGGAAAGACGGTGGGATTGAGATCCCAAAACAGTGGTGTTCACCCAGGCTGCTTAGCTGTCTAAACATTGGACTGTGTCAGTGGTCAGTGGAAAAAGGACAAGGTCTGCAGGTGGTGGTTTATGCCTAACAAATATTGCTGTCAGAGGTGTCCATGAACCTCACTCAGCAAATCACACACAGACTCTCTCTCCTGTTGTCTAACTCAAAATGAATGCCTGATTTTTAAAGGGCTGTAGCCAAGCCAGATTCATTCCAGTGCCCAAGGCAGCTTGGCTTTCCAGGGTATGGGCAGAAGTGAAGTGAATCTCACTGCTCCTACACACTGAACACCTAACTAAATGAATCCCAGCTTTACACTAGACCTATTTATCTGCTATATTTGATGGTTTTTTAGCACCTAGTGCTAACAAATAAATGTGGTTCTGACTGAAAGAGAGGTTTTCATTTTATTAGAACAGAATCCACCCTAAGATTTTTCCTATAAATCTATGGCCTAGAATTTTTGCAAAAAAAATATTGAAGAGCCTCTATAATGTAGTTATGTTTTTCTAATAGAACTGTAATACCAAGATAGCAAAATACAAATGAATTTCTGATATTTTTCCTGCTTCAGCTGCAAACACACACAGCTCATGACACAATCAGTGTCATGACAGGTGGACCTTCAGTATAATATTCTATCTGTTTGTAGAGAGAAGCCCACCATGATTGCCATTATTGTAGTTACTATAATTATCTTTACTCATAGGTTAGCATCAGTCCTAGAAAGTTCGGCTCTTTTCCTTCAGTTCATACTGTACATGCTCAATAAATTGTTGATATTTGACATAATTTTTTGTAAACAGAAAGGACCATATCTTTCAAGCCACTACTTATTCCATCAACATTTCCTGAAAGCAGAGAGCAAAATAATTCCTAATTTCCACAGATTTCCAAATTCAAGCTAATTCTGAGTCCTTCAGCACTCAGATGTATTTGATATAATTTCCCCACTTTTCTCATAGAAAATTGGGGGTTTTTAATGTATTTTTTAGTTATGGTACATTCCAAAATTTGGGCCTTTTATCTATCTGGCTTTTTCCCTCTCATTTATCATCATTTTCTGCTATGTATCTGTCCAGTTATCTTTTTCTATTCTTTAATTTCTGTTTCTTGGTCCCCAGATAGAGAATGAAATATTAGGTTTGTCAAGCGTATATCATTGTTTAAATGCCTGGAGATGATGGGTTAAACAGCACAATCAATGAAACAAACCTCCAGTGCATTGCAGCTACTGCAAATGATGTTCCCTCTGGCTGTTTAAGACCTACCAAGTCAATAACCTATTAATATCATACTCTGCTAGGGTCAGCTCCAAACAAGTCACACGTCTTTTCAAGGCATTCAGCTTATGAGGGATTAAATGAAAGGCTGTTGGTCCTTTGGTGGCCTTGAAAAAATTGTGATTTTTTTTAATCTTCTTGCAAGATTAAACCTTGTTGACTGAAATAAATTAAAAATTTAAAATGGATCAGATAGTAGTTACTGTAGCTACATAAAATCATAGAGCAACACAAACTGCACCACCAGTAATTCACGTGGAACCATCACTCCTCTCTAGAATCTGATAATATTTTGCTGATATAGACTGCAAAATAAATCAGCCAACATGACTTACTTTGCTCTCTGTGAGAGCAGTATACAGTGAAAAAAATGTTTAGTCTTATCCCTGAAAATAACAAAGCCTTCTGGTTTGATTTCCAGAATAGGACCATGGAGTAGAAATAGACTATGATGCTACTTAAAGTACCAACTAATATGAACACCATTTACAGTCAAGTGAGGGCTGAATTTTACCTAAGGTGCACTTTTTAGGTCACAGAAGGCCTCTACATGCATCTGGGGAAAACTTTTTCTACTATATCAAGCTCAAATTCATTGCATGGATCTGCAGACTTCACCATGATTAGTGCAAGTGGTTAATAAACACTATGACAATGTGAGAAAATGTTGGAAGAACCTCTGAGAAAGTACCATTTAGTCTGAACTTTGTGAGCACAAGCTGGGACATTTCCAGCTCTGAAACAGATGTGTCTTGAGAGAATGATTTTTTTGGAAAATCCAAAACATATCTCAGAGTCCTTTTAATTAAGGACTTTCACTCTGAAATGATCTGTTGGATTACGTTGTGCCCAAAGTTGTACCTGTTCATTTCCAATGGGATGTTTACTTCCAAGCCTGTTGTGTCCCATTCTGAACTAGACCTTGAAATTTTTCAAACTTTCACATCACGCGCCTATCCAAGTATGAACACAAAAGACTCGAGGCAAACAACACAATGCCATTGGGAAGATATTGCCAGGAGACATCCAAAAAGCTCCCAATGCCCATTCACATATCATTAACAAACCATTCAATTCAAAGTGGTTAACAGGAAAACAAATCACCTCCTCATGTGCTCTGGATAGGGTTGCAAAACCAAGAGGCCTGGGTCATTGCATGTGTTCTGTCCAGCCCCTGTGGTCTCAGAGAATATTCCCACTGCAACCATATAGGCAACTGGCCTTTTAATTGGGTTTTAATTAACCTGGGAGAGTACTGTATTACTGCATGCAGGTGTAAGTCAAGTATTCCGTTCTCATCCTATCCTGGACAAAAGTGGTTTTCAAAACATAAGAACTTAAAGGTCCCTCACTTGGTAAAGTTGCTTTTCATTCAGAAGGCTAGAGGAGAAACTAATGAGAAGGAGGGGATAAAGAGAGCTGAAAAACAGTGATAATTCATCACCCAGGTCAGGGATGAGCCTGATCTGATGCACCTCATTTGGCCTCAAGAATAGTGAAGGTGAAAGTATCAAAATGTTGGGGCTCAGTCCTGGAAAGTGGTGATTCATTCAGTCCAGCACAGCAAAGCATTATTTCTACACAATGTTTAATACCGAAGAACAATTCCACTGACTTTGGGAATGTATGTTGAATGAATGTCAAACCAGTGGTAAAGGTCTCCTCGTAAACATCTTTCAAGGCTCAATTTCTAATTTAAAATAAATAAGCAAGAAACCTGATCAACACGAAGAAATAAACATTATATTCAGTCTTCTCACAGAAGAATTTACACAGGGTTCAAAATACATTGGCCCAAATTAAGCAGAAAAGAAAGAATAAGTACCTATCTCATCCCTGATTATAAAAAAAAAAAAAGAACTTCAGGGGCTCACAGTAAAGCCTTCTGGCAGAAAGAAACTTCAAAATCTATCCTTTTTTTCCCTTAACTGAGAATCCCCCTTTGAAGTACACTGCAAAGGATTCTGCCTGTCCCCAGAAGCCCTGTGCAGTGCCGCTAGCCATCAGCTCCCACCACTTCTGAATTAACATCCCACAGACACTCCGAAGGAGCAGCACACCTACATTTCCTAGCAGATAACTTATTTAGTATACGAGCTCCTGTTACCCACCAGGCCAAAAGAAAAAGCACCGTACCCCTTTGGTATTATCCCTGATCCCCAAGAGGAGAGATCAGCTCTTCCATGAAACATCAAATAACACATTGCAGGCACAGTGGATTTGTGTGTGTGTGTGACTAGGTTGTGTAATTTCCACAACACTCTGTGGTAGAGTTTGGGGCCATGTTGCTTCACTGCTGGGGAAGGTTTGCTCTCTGCATCCCTATAAAGCTTAGCATTTATGAAAGCATTACAATTGGCCAGATTTCTTCCCTTTTCATCAGCTAGACTGAAAGGCTGATCCATCTCTTCACACTTCCCTTTCTGGTTATTAACTGGACAAGGGCAGCAGCACTCAGTGCTCATGGGGACTTGCTGTTGTGCTCCACTCAAGGGCCAGATGTCTACTTACACCTACTGCAAGACCCTGATCAAGACCAGTCACATATATGAGATGTGAAAGTGAATAAAGAAAATGCTTCATCTAGCCACATTTTGTTTTCTGGAACAAACACGAAAGTAGATTTTAGGAAACCAAGAGAAATATAAAATTGTTCGTATCCTGGATAATGATTTAAAATCATTCCCAGATGCAAAGTGTCATCTTACACCTAGAAAATTAGTGATTTTCTCCTGGCCTGACACTGAAAATAAAACTTACTATCAGTATAGTTAATTTATACTAACTAATACCAGGATGTATGTATGAACAATAAACTCTTTCTTTGAATCCTCCTAAATTCCTGGCCTCAGTATCATCTTGAAATACAGCCAGTGGAAGTTTTCTTCACCCACCCAAGGGAACATGGAAATCCTATTGCTCGTGCTGCTGTCTGCTGCACCAATTAAAGGAGCAGAAAATGTACCTTGGAATTCTTTAGTGAACAGTCAGGAAGGCCAGCTGAATGATGGCTAGGTCTGTATGACCAAAACTCTCTGTGCTCCTGTTACCCACACAGGTATTTTCCAGGTTGTCAGGAGGATCAAATAAAATATCCCATTAGATGATCGCTGGGGATCAGAACCTTCACTTACTCATACACAGCACAGCAGATCAACACTGAGATATGTTAGATGAGAATCTGCACCTGAAATATTTTTACCTCTGTGTCATGGCTGCCTTTGTTCCAAGGACTATGAATGTGGGCACTGGCACTTGACAAAGGTCCTATTGTAAATAAAGGCAAAACTTAAGCAGCAGAAAATTCCAAAGTGCCATGTCTTATTCTTTCAAGCACAAAAGGCTCTGTTGCTTCCCACTGCAAGTCAGCGCTAAGTCCCTCATGCCCTCCTCTTTCACTCCCTTCTCCCAAAGAGCTGGCACCAAAGAGTGCTCCATTTCCAGAGGCTTTTGCAGAGATTTCAGAGTACAAAACTATCCCTTCAAATCTCACTCCATGTTTTCCAAATAATGCCATGTCTCTTTACTGGGATGGAAGCCAGGTACACGCAAGCAGCTGAGATCTCTTGCTGTGTCCCTTTTATATGTTGTTTGCCAGTTCTATTAACTGCAATCCCAATCAGGCAGAACTAAACCTGCCCTGAGCATGGTGGTGTTTTCAGTAAGATGAAGTCAGTGAAGGATATGTTTCTATGTCCTGTTCTTCTTGATTTTAGAGCTTTATTCAATCCATTGGAGCTTCCCCTCCAAGTCTCACTTTTCTCCTTCAGTACCCGTTGCCTTTCCTCATTTTGATGTTGTGATGCCCTTTTCATGCTGGCTCATGGACCTTTTACTAAAAAACTATAAGGAAACGTGGATAGCATTCAGGGAAACAGTTGATCTCATCACTAAGAAAATTCATCTTTTCATTAAAGTTTTTCCACAAATGAAATATATGTCTTTTATCCAGTTTTTAGGAAAATAACCAGTATGTGACAAGGAAGTGTGGAAAAAGAGAAGCTCGTGAATTTAATTATATTTAAATAACACATATCACTTTGATTTCCACCTCACTTCAGAGTTCTTTTCTTGCTCATTAGTCTTCTCTGTGACATCCAGTATTGTCAAAATTTTGTGGGGCTCTTTTTTTTAAATCCATATATCAGCCTCAAAAATATGTTAAGAAAAGAGTTTGGGGAAGAGTCCACAAAATGGACATAAAATCAAATATTGAACTGGTCAACAATATAAATGCTCTGGAGTTTGATTGGCTGAATATATCTAAAAAACATAATATAAATACACATCATCACATTCTGATCCAGAATTCAACTGATAAGTTCAATTCATTTTGAATTATGTTCTCCAAAACACACTTAAATGTTGCTCCTATGTTCTGTCTTTTCAGAAATGGCATTTTAAAAAATCACACATTTGCATTCCAGTAAATAACTTGTATCTAAAGTTTTTCAGATGCTCCACAATAGTTTTGTGAGCATAAATTAGGATTTCTAGATGTGTTCAGTCTTTGTCTCTTTGCTGTTAGTGCCAATTTTACCATGTGTTGATTGCATATCCAGTTCAACAGAACAGCCAGTGGCAAAATCTAGCATTCAAAAAAGGTTGTAACATTGTTGGGTAAACAACTTCTCTTTCTGTTGCCATCACAGTACATAGTGGTTGAAGCTAAGTGAAAGTTGGTCTTTACAAAGATGAAACAAACACAGGGAAGATTTATTTGCTCAACAGTATTTTCTTCTTCCTTCTGCAAATTATGATGATGTTTACCAGGAGACATTTTCTAATACTAGTGCTCTAGAAAGCAAAGCAGTGGCAGATGTCTTTGTCCGAAAAATCAAACAGTTTCCAACAAAATAAATATGTTTGGCCAACGTGTCCTCTCTCCCTCTCTCCCACCATCATCTCCCACAATGACATTGACATTTCTTCATAGTGAAAATGGGAGTTTTATTCTGAGCACTCCTGAGGATTTCTGCAGTTAAGGTTGTGCCTATTAGAGACAAAATCAGCTGGTGACATTTTTACTAAAGGCTTGATTAAAACTCCTCTGGGAAAACACTTCTTGTTCATCTTGTCCAGAGGCAGGAGTCTTGGTCTGTCTTAGTTCAGATATTGCTCTGTCAGGGAAGGCCAGGTGACAGTCAGGGTTAGCCCTGGGAGCCTGACACCATGAAAGGAGGTGTCAGGTGCCTTATCCTGTGTCAACTCAGTGTGCAACTCTGCCATTCAAGTAACATGGGGGGGGTTTGTCTCTATTTTTTCCTCTTGAAAATAGTAAAAATAGAACTTACACTCAGGTAAATCTCAGGAATAAAAATTATTTAAGTATTTGTCCACAACTGGTCTGCTCATTTCAGCACTTGTCTACAAAGAAGAAAGGACAGAAATAGCTACTTCTGATCAAATACCTCATCAGAGGAATTGTTGCTGGGGGAGACATAGTATTTCAAAAGAAGGAAGCTTCTCAGAGAACAAAAATGGGTCACCTATCATGGGGGCTTACACAACCAATGTGCCAACTGAATTTGCTAGCTCCAGCTCTGGACTTCTCATCTTCTCAGGAATGAACAAGAAGGATCCATACTTGTCTGTGTCAATATGACTTTACCCTCCACAGTGGAGTCATGGTAGTGCATGCATTGCTTTGGATTTTTTTTTTTTTGTATATGCTGTATATAATGTTTTATTGATAACTACAGCAAAGCAAAGAAAATTTAACAGGAGTTATCCTGAATGTGTTTTTTGGCAGCTATAACTAATGCATTACTTTAAAAACACATATTTTTGTTATGTACAAGTTATGGCAGTATCACTGGGAAAAAGCCATGAACACAGCACTGGCTACAAAGTTTAGTACATCCAGTGTTGTCTGGATTGTTTGGAGTATTTCCTTTCTGTGGTTTATGCTCAGCAGATTTTGATTATGATGTCCTGCATATATTAAGAAGGAAGCTGTTATTGGGGGTAATGTGCATAATGACACCACTTTTATTGTAATGCAGAATGCATGGCTTCAAGTGTTTGCAACACTTTAGCCAGTTCCTTTCAAATTGAAAACAGACACAGAGCCATTCTGAATGCAACCTGCTATCTTTAGCCACCAATCTTGTTGCTGACATCTCTACAAACAACTCAGCCTTCACCAAAGTTGAGGAAACTTCTAAGAGCATTCTTCTTTAGTGCCTCAAGTTTTAAAAGTAATGTACAAATGGTGATTTCTTTCATAAATCGCATTAAAGAAAAAGATTGGTTTTCCTAGGGAGAGAAACATGGTCATTTTTCACAAATGGAAAGTGTCTGGTCCAAACAGAGCACTGCATTTAATACATCAGTATTTTATTCATGTCATTTGTAAACAGAAAGATATCCTTGCCAATGTCAGTATTTTTTCTCCTTTTTTGCCCTTTAAAAAATGCTTATGAATTAAGCTTCCTTCTGCGTCTGTGAGCCCAAATGTAAGGGGAGAAGCCCTCTAAGGCAATATAAGGCACACAGTTTTCCCACCCAAATCTCACCAGGATCAGGTTATACAGACAGACACACAGGAATCACATCCTTCCAGAGGCACAGAGCCCATCCAGTGAAAATATAATTCGGAACTCTCCCAGTCTCAAGTTTGCATTTTCCTCTCCTGCCTCAATAAGGGATTGTCCATGGGGGAGAGAAATCTCTCCCCAGAGGCTGAGACCCCTGAGTTCCCTGGCTTAGAGTCAGGGGCAGAATCTCTGCCATCACTAAATGTTGGTGCCTGAAAAGCATGTACTGGATGGGCCACTAAAGCAGCCAAACGTTGGGAATGTTTTGAACAGAGTCACCATCTGCTTGCCAGCTCCCAGTTTCTAGAGACTCATGTCCAGACCCAGGAGAGGAACTAATACAAAATAATGTGAAGAGGACAACCTCAGTAAGAAAGCTTATAGAACAGCGTTGTCAGGATTTGTTTTCTGTTTATTGTCACTTGATACCTTAAAAATGCTCTGGGAAAAAAATATGAATCATTTGCAGTAAGGTTAAGTAGTGATTCAAAGTTGGTGCAGTCCTAAATTAATGATAGAGGCGGGGCAGGTAAACAGTGCAACTTAGATTTCCTGATAAACTAGTCTCCTTTGAACATCAAAAGTTATTGATATTCCAAACATGATGTAATTCATCTCAGAAAGAAAAAAAAAATTCAGACTCAATTTCAGACTCACAAGATGCAAATCCCTTGGCCCAGACTGCACTGACCCTAAAAACCCACTTAATGCCCATATTATACACCATTGCAAATCTCCCAGTCCAGTGCTTTGGCTGTGAGGGACAGTAAATTTAAAAGCAGAGGAAAATCAAACAGAGAAGTGAATTGTGTCTAAACAGCACGACTGAGAACCTTACTGGTCCCCATCCTTCAGCCACTTCAAAACATATGTAGGAAAAATGTGAAAATAATCTGGAAAATCTTTACTATTCATTAAGAATTATGGAATATTCTACTCTGTGGTAAGAAATTAGATAAGTCAGTGTTTTCATTTTCCTCAAGAAAAGGGTACTAGTGAATTTATGCCATATAAAGCTCTACCTGTTGAAAAGAAGGAAATTTCCTGATAGCAGATGGCTCACTAATGCAGAAGAGGCCTGACAATCAGAACCTGGTAAGTCAATCTTCACAAATGATGATTAGAAATAAACGACATTTCTTTAACAGTGCTATTAATTAACTAATTGAGTAATTATAAAGGATGTGGTAGCCTTTTGAACACCATGAAGTATTTGTGTGCTCACTGCAGAAATTGTTAATTAATATCTCCAGAAAGCCCCACACAGCTCCAAGGTTAGACAATCAGTCCACTTCCATAAATAGATGAATCTCTTGCCTCCTCTTGTTGCCAAAAGAATAATTTCTTTTTGTGCCACTGTGCATACCTAGGCATATTAATCCAGACTCTAAGAGATACTATGTTGTATCTCTTAGAGATACATAACATAATAACATAAATGCATTGTTGTTGGGGTGGCTGGGTTTTTTATTATTTCGAAGTTATCTTACTCTGAAGACTCTTTAAAAATACAAGAATATGTTTTTTCTTAATATTTTAGGAGAAATTGAAGCCAAGGATTTGTTATGGGCTGTGCTGTTCTGAAAGGAAAATGAATATATGGGATAGAAAACAATCAGCTTCTAGAAGATGAATAGTTGTTTACCTGGTCAGGTGGGGAAGGAACCATATCTCCCTAGGCATACAAATTCCCCTGCTCTTGCTCACAGTAGATGTATAGGGAAGGCAATTGCACAGAGAGGAAAACATGAGGGGGGCTCTCTCACTCGTTCACTTGAAAAGCATCAGAGAAAATTCTAACTTTGTCAGAGCACTGATGATGAAGGCTTCCTAAATTACAGCATTTGAGAAGATGGATGGATGCAGATGATGCAGCCCTGTGGTCCATTTAGGTGCCTGAACATATAAATAATCTTTGAAGGTGTTAAAAGTTAGCTGTACAGTAACTGAGAGCTTGTCCTTTCACCCCTCTGCCCCACTCTGCTCTCCTCCAGTTACTAGGAACATGTAAGACAAATTGTTGTAGAGACTATCTTTTAATCGGGCTCTGAACTCTCCATATACAGTGTGTTTGCTGGATTTGAGTTTGGGCTGCATTTTCTCTTCCCTCCATAAAATACTCCAGGGATATCAGGTACCCACTCTTCAATGGATTGGTTGGTACTTGATGTCACTGGTCTCAGAGCTATTCACTGTGAATAATGTTTGGTCCTTTTTTATTTTAATTGCTGGAATGGCTGCGGATATAAGTTGCTCAACACAAAAGGGTGACAAATAATGATGAAAGACACTAGAGTGCTCTCATGTGTAGCTTGGACCAGAAGGAGAAAAGAGATTATTGCAGCTGAACTGGTCACATGGAATTTGCTGGACCTGCCTGCTCCAACCCCCTCCAGCCGCTCTTGGGGAATACTGCTATTACAAGCTAAGAAAGACACAGTTGGCANAAAAAAAAAAGAAGGAAAAAAAATGATCCCATTAACAATGACCTTTAGAAATTTCAAGGACATAACGCTGCCTTTGTGAAGTGTAAACAGATGCATTGTCAAATAGTTAAAGAACAGAATTGCTCCTAGATCTGTCATTTACCTCCTCACAAACTCAAACTCCAAACTGTAAAGAGTCAGGAGGAAACGGCAGCAGCATGATTATACAGTTAAAGAGACAAATACTTATGTTGGTCTTCTCAGCGACTGATATTTCTATTATATTTTTAATTAACATTTTAATCCTTTAAAATCATTTTAATCCTCGGGAAGCATGTTACAGAGTGAAATCGTTGCTATGAAAAGTGTCAAACAGATAATAGCTAAAATTAATGGTTTTGTGATATATCAAGTTTTCAAATTGTTCCTTTATTAAAAGAGCCTGACATTTTTCATTACAGTGAGCAGGGCTTTCTGAATAAAAAGTAAGCATGTACCCTAGATTACAGAACATTTAACTATTTGCATGATAAAGTCTTGGTCCAGGTTTTCCGTCTGTTGAAAGAGTTGCCAATAGAGTAGATAAATATCTTCCGTGGTATCCCAGGCTCCTCCTCATGCTCTTTCTTGTTTTAGCTAGGGTTCTTTGTAGCCCCCAAAGCCCTTTGTGAGACCAGGGCTCACTGGGGCTTTACTCTGTGCTGGGCTCAGCTGATTGTCATTGCACACCCATGCCAGGGGCTGCTTTCCCCCCTGCTTGGCTCAGAGTTCCATTGGTGGTTTTCTCATTTGAGTGGCTCAAGGCAACCTCTGAAAGGCTGTAACTCATAATAGGATCAATAACTCTGTGCATAATTACAAAAACTCCTCAGTAAGTGGATATGAGCTGCTGCAGACCTCATCTTTAGACCTCTGCAAACACACAGTTCCTTGTCTCACAGTCAAGCTCTTCCTTTCTGACATCTCTCAGAATGCATAAACTGTAAATCCCCTGCTTACTGCAGCATAAATAGCTACAGGTTGAGATTATGACCCACAGGAAATGGGATCATTGTCTCAAAAATAAAATATTAAAGCAATCCGCTAAGAACTAGCCTTTTCTTAAAATCACCTTGGTATTTGATCTTAAATATGCCTTCTTGTCAAACAACATGCTGGTTCAGCAGTGAGCAGTCTTCTCTTGTGGAAATTTTGCAATGTTTTACTTGGATGTGGTTACTCCAGTGGTTTCCTTCTTTCTGTTTTTTCTTCTTTAAATGGAGAGCAAAACATTACCTGTGGTAGTAAAAGAATGGTGAAACAAGACAATGAGTGATCCCATTAAAAACTGTGGATTGCCATCACATACACTCTTAGGTACATGCTGGATAATGCAGGGCTATTTGCAAAGCTCTGCTTTCTGTGCTGGGGAGGCTCATCTAATAAGCAATGTAATGAAGCCACAGGTATAATGCACTGCTGCCTGAGGTTACCAATTAGGGCAATGTATGAAACCTGAATGAAATGTTTCCCCAATCCTCCCTACCTCTGTTTGGGTGCACAAAGCTCAGTTAGGCACTCAAGAGTTTGGAGATCTGTTTTAACAGAAACTTGCATAAATATCTTAATGCATCAGCCTGATACTTCAGGAGATGAGGTTTATTACCCCTCTCTGGCACTAACTCGTTGAGTGCCCTGAATACCTCTGTTCCTCCTCTCTCCTTCCCAAAAGAAGTATAAATGGCATTTCTGTCCCTGGGGACATCTGTTAGTTGTCATATACAGTTGATGTGAGGCAGGCATGTTCTGGCTCACTTGCCTGCTCCCCTTCACACCCAGGAGATCCAGGCTTTAAAGGGACTGCAGCACAGAAGGGTGAGGGCAGCAAGCTGGGCACAAGAAATGCCCTCTTGGCAGGCACAAAATTGGGAGGACAGCCACACTCACATCTGGCATCTGTCTGTCAGCATTTCAAATGAAAGTCAATCATAACCACACTGTCAGTCAGCACTAGATCTTTCTGTGGGAGTTGCAGCATGCCCAAAACCTCCTGTCAAATTTAGCCCATTTTAGTCCTGAGACCCACATGTCACATTTGTCCTTAAGTCCTTGCTACCCAAGGTGTGTCAGCTCCCTGATAGTTTTCTGGTGATGTCAGATTTGCTGGGTTTGACCTCAGGATCCATGTCTAGTTTGGGGTGGCAGCAGCAGAGTTGTCCTCACCACCAGTGGTGCCATGGGAGCCTGGGGAGTGGAAGCACCACCAAGACTGGTTAAACTGGGGAGTCAGGGGAAGGGAGGCAGCAGGTCTCTTTCCCTGTAGGCTCCTTGAGTCTGGATTTTGGTACCCCCTACCCTCTCAAGGTCAATGCAGTGACCTTGAGGGCAGGCTACAACGTCTGTTTATTTTCCCAGGCTCTCTCTTGCAGTGGGAGTGGGGCTGAGGGGTGAGAATGGCAGGGAGAAGGTAGCATCCTTTGTGAGGGGAGGCAAGGGGGGGCTTACTCCTGCTTGTGGCCGAACAGAGCTTGCACCCAGTGTACAAACTAATTAAGACACTTCCTGTAAAAAAGAATAAACACCCACACATTGAAATCATGCCACAAAATTAATAGCATGGTAAATTCAATATTGCTAGTAGTACAATTCTTTTTTACCTAGACAGAAATTATTTCAAAATCAAAATGAGGAAACAGTGACATGTTGGCTAGAAAAAAATTAACAAATCCATTAATTTTCTAACAAAAAGTCCATGTAAGCTGTAAATCCTGACCTGCATTAATTAAATTTCACTTTTAGAAAACAGTGGTGCAAATTCCCCTTAATCCATGAAGTCTGACTTAACTTGGGGGGTGATGGGAGGAGATTTCTTGATTCCCAGCAAAGATCTTTCTTGCATCCACTACAGAGCCTTAGTCTTTATT
>VZTB01014661.1:180249-196718 GCA_013397245.1 Thryothorus ludovicianus | reverse complement strand
GAGAAATGTAGATTTTTGGGCTTGTTAGAATGATAAGTAGATGAAGACAAGATGGAGGATCCTTGTCGTTTTTAGGTTCTTCCTCCTTCATCTCCTCCATATTCTGCTGCGTTGGTGGCACGGGGTGATTGGTTGGAATTTGCTGCAGTGCAGAGTAACGTGAATAGAAGTTTAGTTAGTAATTGGTAGAAAAGTAGAAATAATGTACATTCTTGGTGATAATTGGGTGAATTATCTATAAGAGAACCTTGATTCTGTGTGTTCAAGGCTTCTGAGTGTCTTCTTCCTCACACTAGTCTGATGTAAAGCCTGGTGGGCAGAAATTGCTGATAACGAAAGAATAAACAACCTGGAGAACAAGAACAACCAAGAGTCCCATTTGCCTTTTTACTTAACAAGAACTTAATGAAAAAAGCCTCCCCTATCAGGGGAGAGTCATATGGGAGTGGAAAAACTCTGACACAATTTGATCTTTTAAGTCTTGATTTCGTTTCAGGGTTTAGCATATTACTAGTAAAGTCTGTTCTGAGTCATCTGCATAACTCTTTTTTAGTTATATTTACATTGAGATCTAAAGTTTAATTTCTACCACATATGCATCTGTATACAATAAGATATTTAAAAATAAGGCATTTTCTATGAAAATAGAAAAATAATGTTGTATTGTTTTGCCCCTTTATATACTAATTAAGCACAAATCACTTCTTATTTCAGATTTTCAAAATTACTTACGTACTCAGATGGGCAACACCACAACAGTGAATATTATCATTAGTACTGTTGACTATCTATTGCGTCTTCAGGTGAGGAAAAAACAGATGAAAATGGAGTATAACATATTTGCCTTTCCTTCACTTCTGTAGACTCACATTTTATTGGAATCAAACATGAAAATTTTCTCTAAAGGAATACCTAAAATGAAGAATTTTTATTTATTTTATATCTTTTTTCCTTCGAAAACAGACGACATTTCAGAATTCTGTGTGAAATCAGATGTTTGATAATGGATTTCATTGTTTACTTCCAAAGAGAGTGCAAGATACTGTTGTAATGAGAAATAGATTGACGCAGATATGCTAAATTTCATCTGAATTAGTGATTTAAGTTTTGGTGATATAAATGCAGGCAGTAAATACAGCATAGAGAATTCAAAACCTGAAAATGTAACACTGTTTTTTTCTTAGGAATCCATCAGTGACTTCTATTGGTACTATTCAGGAAAGGATGTCATTGATGAATCAGGACAACGTAACTTTTCTAAAGCTTTGGCTGTCACCAAACAAATATTCAATTCTCTTACAGAATATATCCAGGTAAACAGAATGTGTTTCTCAAGGTACTAACAGAGAAGTTCCATGCTCACTCAGCATGATCATGTTCTTTCATAAATTTGTAAATGCTTTGCACTTATTTTTTTTAAATTTTGATAAAGTTACATGGAATCACTGGACCAGTGTAAAGTTAAAACTAAAACACGCAACCAGCTATGAATTTAACAGGATATAATTTGGTATTTATGCACTATATACCCAGAGGTCTTGGAAAACCTTCTCATGTAGCTTCATGGCTGCCTGAAACTATTTTTTTTTATTTATTTGTTTTGCGGTATTTGACATAAATAAAAAATGTGTTCTTAATTTTTTTAGGGCCCGTGCATAGGTAATCAACAGAGTCTGGCTCATAGTAGGCTGTGGGATGCTGTTGTTGGCTTTCTTCATGTGTTTGCCAATATGCAAATGAAACTTTCACAGGTATTTTCAACATTGTCCCTGTGCACTAACCTTCACTAAAACCAAACTTGACATTTACAGCTCAATTATACCTTTCTGATAATGAATATGGCAGTTTGGTGCCTTCCTCCCTGTTGCCAAAACCAGAGGATCTGTCAGAGCAGAAGCACCATTAAAAGCATGGCTCCCATGCTGAAGATAAGTAGGCCAAGAGAAAAGCTGAGAAAGATCCAAAGAGGGAGGGAGTGTGATATTTGGTCAATTTATCCAGTTAATTAAGCAAAGACACTGAGCATGGGGGCACAGGCAGTGTTCATCTCACTGTACAGAGCACAGTGGGGTCCCACTCCACAGTGTCAGGATTCTGAGTTCTTCTGTGACTTCTGCTTAATGCATCCACACACTCAAGCTCTGCACTGAATGAAACAGTGCAGAGAGTAATTTCCTTTCTTATTCGGTGTCTCTGATATCCTCTGCCTTAGAAGATCTCTTCCACCTTATAGAATTATATCAGAATTTTGATAATAGTATTTAGGGCCTTAATGTCAAACACAAATCTACATTAAAAGTCTTTGTGTTCTGTAATTAAACTAAACAGTTCTAGTCCTCTATGAGTGAGGATGCATTGTGCCATTAAATATTGCCAGTAAAGTGAAAAAGAATGGTTTCTTTCTGAGACATATACTTTCAGATCTGTGTAGCAACCAATTTTTTTTTTTTGTTATTGCTGTACCTTACCTGCGCTTTGGTACTCCATAATGCTTTATTAAAGCTTAACTTTATGGTGTTAATACCTCTGCTAGAGTAAGTTACATATTGTATTAGACTTCTGACAGCCATCATAAAAATCACAATGAAATGTTGCCGAATAATGTGAATGAAATTTAGCTGATCATCTTTAATACCATTTTTCTCTAAATTTATTTAGTTTTCCACATAAATACAAATTAAAAGCAATCTCACAGTCTTTTATTTTTTATAGGACTCTGCTCAGATTGAATTGCTTAAGGAACTGCTAGATCTACTAAAGGATATGGTAGTGATGCTCTTGTCACTGCTTGAAGGTTGGACCTGTTTTTCTTTATGGTCAAATATAATTATCTCACCTTCCTAGTGTAAAGCACAATTATTATGTTCATCTTTCTGGAAGTAATTCTCTTTATGTAATTTTTGGGGAAAAAGACATTCTTTATATTTATTTAAGAATTATTGTGGAATATATGTAGTCATGACATAGAGAGCTGCTAGAGAAAAGCATGCTGGAAAAAAATACTAATATTTAAGAACATTGTTTTTTTGTTTTCAGCACAAATATGAAATGTCATTATTTAAAATGTAGCTCTCAAATAACTTTCTGTTATAACACACTATGTAGGTAACGTTGTAAATGGAACTATTGGAAAACAAATGGTGGACACGCTTGTAGAATCATCTAGCAATGTAGAAATGATTTTGAAGTTCTTTGACATGTTCCTGAAGTTAAAAGATCTGACTAATTCAGATGCTTTCAAAGAATATGATCCAGATGGTAAAGGAATCATTTCCAAGAAGGAATTTCAGAAATCAATGGAGGCTCAGAAACAATACATACAGTCAGAGATTGAATTCCTGCTGTCCTGTACAGAAGCTGATGAAAATGACATGTTTAATTATGTTGACTTTGTGGAAAGATTCCATGAACCAGCCAAAGACATTGGATTTAATGTAGTAGTATTGCTAACCAACCTTTCAGAGCACATGCCTAATGATCCACGCCTTCAGAGCTTACTGGAGCCTGCAGAAAGTGTTCTTAATTACTTTGAACCATACCTTGGCCGTATTGAAATAATGGGTGGCGCCAAGAAAATAGAGAGAGTTTACTTTGAAATCAGTGAATCCAGTAGAATGCAGTGGGAGAAGCCACAGGTGAAGGAATCTAAAAGGCAGTTCATATTTGATGTTGTAAATGAAGGTGGAGAGCAAGAAAAGATGGAACTCTTTGTGAATTTCTGTGAAGATACAATTTTTGAAATGCAGTTAGCATCTCAGATCTCTGAAACAGATTCATCTGAGAGGCCCGAGGAGGAGGAAGAGGCAGAGCCTGCTTATGTAGTGGATATTGGAGATGATGAGGAAGAAGAAAAATCCCTGGAACCTGCTTCAGCTTTTGCAGTGGCCTGTGTTGCAGTGAAGAGGAACGTTGCCAACTTTTTTAAAATGGTCACTGTGAAGAACTTTAGGAAACAATACAGGAAAGTTAAAAAGATGACAGTAAAAGAGATGGTGAAAGTGTTTTTCTCCTTTTTCTGGATCCTATTTGTAGGGACATTCCAAATGTTCTTTTCCATAGTGTGGGGGATATTCCAGATTCTTTGGAGCACTGTATTTGGGGGTGGTCTGGTTGAAGGAGCCAAAAATATTAAAGTTACAAAAATATTAGGGGACATGCCTGATCCAACACAGTTTGGAATCCATGATGATGTTATGGAAGCAGAAAAAGCTGAAGGTGCTGAGAATGGCATAAGAGCTGAACTCGGGGAGTTTGTGAAGAGTGAAAAGGGAGAAACTGACATAATCGCAGACATTTTTGGCATTCCTACAAAGAAAGAAGGATCAAAACACGGTCATGATGCTGGACTTGGAGATATTGCAGAAATCCTTGGTACTGAGATCCAGACACCTTTGGAAAACACAATTCATAAGAAAAAAAGATTACAGGTAAATAAAAGAGATTTTTTGTTTCTTATAAGATAACAGTAATAATTATAATAATAATAACACATTCATTTGATATTTAACTGATTAATATATATTATCAATAAGAACATATGTTATAATCTCTACTAATTTAAAAACCAATAGGAAATTTTGACCAAAAAATTCACTCCAGTGTTTAGATTTCAGTGCAGTACATTGTTACTGCTCATTTGGACTTATTAAAAACATAAACTGCCAGCAAATTTCTAGTCACAGTTTTTGCTTTAAATTATTTATTTCTTGTTTATTCTGCATACCCCATTTTTTCATAGTACACCTCAAGTACTTTTACAACTTATGTTCATAAAATGCCTTATCATTAACATATTTCTTCTCTATGCTTTACATGTAATACAATATCCCTTTTTTCCTTTTATTTGAAATATATTTACCTGAATTTATTGTTAGTTTAATGCTTATCATATAATTATTCTTTACTCTTATTCCAGTTTATGAACAATATATTTTGTTCCTCTCAGCTAGACTAAAGAGAATATTTTTCTGTGTAAAAATGGACTGAAGCAAATGTCAAAATAAATTTTTTTTTATCATATTTGGAAGGCATTATGTTTCACTTTACACCTCAGGTCCGTTTCTACTTGTTATTCAAAAATATATTTTCTCTCATCATTAACCCACCTCCTCAAGATATACTTTCCAGATATTTTCAAGATAAATCTAAACTGGGCAACTTCTTAGTGCATTTTTTTCTCCTAATTCGTATGTTTTTATCCAGGTTGTAGTTCTTGCCTAGACTGAACTAAATTTTTGCATTTTTTTTTCTTGTTTTTTTATTAAATCTTTTTATGTGTGTACTTAAAAATTACAGTCTATTAAAGTCCTGTCTCATTTAGCATAAATATAATGTGGCTGGTATTTAAAAATAACTATTTTAACTCAAGAATCTTGGCAGGCCTATGTAAACACTTTAGAATTTTCTTCAACAATAGCTGATGTAAATATTTTAATTTAGATCTGAATAAACACTTTATTCTTTGCTTTATTTTGATTTATACATTTCTCACAGACGTGTTTGATACTATTGATGAAAATGCTCTGTAATTTTTGCAGATAGTGTGAGTCATTAATGTGAAGTTAGTTATGCAATTTATCCACCTTTTGCCTTTAGTATGTTTTCTGGTGAAACTTATCAAGAAATTGTTTGTATTAATTCTATATTACAGTACAATTCATTTTACATTGTGTATATAGATGGCTCATGTAATCTAGTTAGAAGACTGGATATAAAGAATAAGTGGAGCTCAAAGCAGAAACAGCAGTGCAAGAATCAAAAATTCCCTTCAGGAAGCAACTTTGTCTTTCTTAGGCATCTGCAACAATAAAACTCACACAAAGGGATAGAAATAGAAAATCAGGTCTATATACTGGAAATGTGTACTGATAAGATCAGTGACATTAATCATATAGCCAGAGAAACTGCAAAATAACCTATGGAATCATATATGATGAAGCTTTTTAGGACTTTGCTTTTACTGTAAGGTTCTACAGGAGTCTATGCTGAGTTGTGCAGGTTCACAAATTAGGCAAGTAGTAGTGACATAACAGTTTGATGATAAATCTAACTACTGGTAGTAATAAAATCAAGAGCCAACAGTGAAGTTGCCCTTAAAATAGCAGATAAAAATCAATGATGTGATAAATACAGGAGGAAAAGTTATAATTTTACCTGTAAAATGCTTCATTTTGATCTCATTGTTACTGTTTGAGTATAAAATCTTGGAAATATAATTGACTTGTACAACAGTACCAGTTCAATGATACTATCAGTCAAGAAAACTGAAATTTTGAATTGTTGAGATAGAGGAAACCCTCACATTATTATGCTCTATGAACCTTAATTTATCCATGTCCTGAAGACCAGATTCCCTCATTTCAAAAAGAGTGAGATAAAACTCATATATATATATAGATACTCATATATATAGAATCTCTTATATATAAAGACACAGTGAAGATCAATGAGCTGTTAAAACCTGATATGGAGCAAATCTTGTGTGTGGAAATAAGTAAGTTACGGCTCTTCAGCCTAGAAAAGAGAAAATGGAGAGACCATATATGGATAAGATGGATAGAGATTTATTCATTCTTCTACCACTCTACCCCGTAGAAGAACCAGGCATCATCAAATTATCTCTTCAATTACCCTCCACCACCTTGAGATCTTAGGGGAGACTCTGTGAAAGAGTTACACCTGCATCATTTAGTAGGTGAAGTTCCACAGAATGTGAGATACACAAAACAAAACTAACTTAATAAATTCTTTCCTATCCTTTTCCCAAGCAGTTGCAAGAGAAAGGCATCCAGATGAGTAGTGGCAAGAAGTTTAGACAACTGTATATATGTATTAACCTGAAATGTAGAACCAATAGACAACTGCTGCCTAAGCACTTCAAGAGAAGGCAGAAGAGGATTAAGAGTTAACATAGGTTTTTGCAAAAAGGAATAGAGACAGATTTCAGCACCTTAAATTTCTATATGAGTCTGGGACATCAGGGCCTGCACCTCTTGGACTTACATTGAAGCTTAGATACTCAACCTGCATTTGAAATGAGTTTTTTTTTGATCGTGTAGCAGCAAGCCTAGAGGTGTTTGATATCCAGGCTTCTTTGCTGCAGGTAGCCATCTGTAAAATTGTGTATTGGTTTTTCCTTATCTCAAGGGAAAGCTGTAAACACACACTTAAGAGGGTTGTGTGGTGTGTCAGTAAAGGTTTAATGAACCATCAGCCCAGCTAAGATAAACAGCTTGAAGAAAACATTGTGTAAGTAGAAGTTGTTTAAGTATTTGTATGTTTTCAGTTGCGTTACTTGATCACGGCTAAGTAATTGGGTTTTGTAAAATCTGATAGTTGCATAGATATTTTTCAGATTTTTTATGATAACATTAATATATTGTTTCTTGTTTCATATTTGCAAAGGGGCCAAGTGATGCTCACTTTGAACATAATCAGTAACTCCACTGAGTCTTTGTGGGTGACTTTAGTATCAGGATACAATCCGGGTGTAGTTACCTTCGTCCTCAGCTGGTCACATAATTTGCCAGATCACTGTGTATAATCAAATAGTTCAGTCAACTGGACTAGTTAGACTATTGATGATACTATACTGAAAAAGACTACCAGAAAAATTCCTGCCATTTGCACTCTTAAAATATAGCCTGAGCTTTCTGTTTTTAAAAATCTAACACTTTAAAGGTAAGTGCTATAAAAACATTATTAATTACTTGATTTGTTTCTTAGAAGACAGTAACTAAAGTTAACAGAAATTTATTTGAATGGATTCATTCTGACAGTTAAAATACTTTTTGCAGATATCTGAAATTGCAAAAGAAGCTGGAACACAAAGAAAAGCAGAAACTGAGAAGGCTGAGTAAGCAAATTTTTCAAAATTTCTGCTTAACTCCTTGGTACTTCCTAATGCTAAATAATTTGGCCAGAAAAAAAATGCTAAGTATTCAAAGAACTTTATGTACACTTTGTCTCATCAGTATTTTGAAGGTATACTAAGTATATTGCAAATATACTAAAAGATGGCAGATCATTTCACTAGGCAACACAATGGCAATCTGATTTTTGTGGCCCTTGACAATTATGCATATATAGTCCTGTGGCCATTGTCTTTTTGAAAATACACATAATTCCCATAACTTCCTTTAAAGATGTGCACCAGTCTTAAAAAATCCTCTGCAACTTTATCATTACTGCTTTCTGCTTTCCCTACTACCCACTAGAATTTTCATACAACAATATCGGATCATTAAAACACAGGATTTAACTAGCCCGACCATTTTTACTTACTGCTGTTTTACCAGTTCTTGAGTTGTGAAGCAGCAGATACATTCATTTGTCCAATCACCCTATAGATACTCCCTAAACAATATACAAAATTCTTACCTTGCTTTAGCAGCATCATACTATTAAGGAGCATCCTGTCTGTCTGGACTTGCAGCCACATCTTAGTAACAGAATAAAATATTTGTAGAGACAGACAAAAAGTGTCCTAGGGATTCTTACAGATTCAAGAGCTATATAGAATTTTCTTTTTCTTTTTTTTTCCTGTTTTGCTTCATGTTTAAAATATTTACTTCAGAGTCATTTATCTTTCTCCTATTATCTGCCAAAGTTAATTTTTTTAAGTGTGCCATTAGGGTCAATGTCAACACTTTAGGAGCATCATATTGATGCCTCAACACTGTCACACATATGGAAATCCAGTTTGGTTTTTTTTAGTAATTAAATTCCTCTATAGCTACATACAGTATAAAAGCTAAATTCCAAAGGCAAACTTTATGAATTCAAATTCATTCAAAATGAATGCATGTACATTTGGCTAGATATTTTTTTTCAGTTACACTTTCTTCTAGCATGGAAGATGGTGAGAAACAAGATAAAGCAAAAGAAGTACAATCTGAGCAGCTACAAGAGGGAAAAATGAAGAAAAAGAAGAGAAGGCATGGACAAAAACTTGAGAAACCAGAGGCTGTTATGGCTAACTTCTTCAAAGCTTTGGAAATTTATCAGACAAAGATGCTTGTAAGTTTGTCTTAAATTCTTTAGTCATTGTATTTTTATTTATAGAACCCGTTTTTGATATTTAAGAGAGAAATATCATCATAAAGAGAACATTGGCATGAGTGTTCATATGACTGGCTTTAGTCAGTCTCTTGTGATTCTATAATATTTTGTAGAGTTATATAATTAAGTGTTTCTGTGTGTAATTTCTAACAGGACAGATTAGCCTCTCGAGCTCCTTTTTAGCAGCTCCCTATTTTCCATAATCTAACTTCTAGACTCTTTAACTCTACTTTCTATTTTCCTTTATTCTTAAAACCATGAAATGTTGAATTCTCTGAAAACTCTCAGGCAGTTTTTTCCAGTATTCTAGCATATCTTTCCATACTTCTTTCTATTTCAGTCTTCTCTGATTTATCATTTTAAGGCCATTATTTTTAATTCCATTTATCATGAAATGGGAGAATAGGCTTCAAAAAATGCCCTTGCTTATTATAACTGGTGTATGAAGGCAACACAATTATGCATTTACTGTTTTAAAATCTTACTATTTTTCCTACTTTCATATTATCTACAGGCTACCTTTAATTATTTTATTTTTTTTACTTTCAGCACTACTTGGCAAGAAATTTTTACAACTTAAGGTTTCTTGCTCTATTTGTTGCATTTGCCATCAATTTTATTCTTCTATTTTACAAGGTAAGGTTATGCACTGTTCTTTAAATATTTTTGTTAGTACCAGAGGATACAATAATTTAATGTTCATAACTATTCTGTTTTTATTTTATTTAGGCTGAATGAAAAGAGATTTATTTAATTTCTCCTTTATATTTGAGTTTCTAGGCACTTTTCATTTAATCATGTAAGTCTGTTATTGTTTGGACTTTTAATCTTGTTTTGAGAAAATTGAAATCGATTAAAATAATTGAAATGTCAAAACTGATGAATTATTTTTGTTTCATTTATTCTCAAGATATTAAGAGACTTCAGTTAATCTGGTTATTCTCAGTTACTTCTTTTTTTTATAGCAGGCTACAGTTCTTTTTGTTTAGCTCACTGATAAAGGCTATACATTCACACTTTAATCTTAGAGTTTCACCTGAATTTAGGGTTGTATAACACCAGATGATACCAAGCGCAACACCTTCAGCAGCATCCACCAATTTCATGAATCTTCACAACCTTGAAATGAAACAGGTTAGAATTCAATAAAGAGAACTCCCATCCATAAAAGCCTCAATTTTTTTTCCTACTTTCCATACAAATCTGAAGTCTGGAAAAAGAGTTCTGATTTATCTATATCCTGAAATCTGGACCTTTTGATTTTCCTCTCCTAGATATAGAATGAAAGTTGCAATAAGCTGATGAACCTTGTATTTTCTGATACACATATTCCAGTTCTGTTACAACTAAAAACTTCAACAACAAAAGCAGCTGGCTGAGCATTCAGCCTAGAAATAACTGAGTCCTGTTCTCAAATGCCTTGAAATGCAACTCCTATAACACAACTAAGCTGTCAGATGCAGGGCAGGTAAAGATGTAAAAAGCTCTTGGAAACTGGGCAGCACGTATGCACACGCTCCAGGAGAAAATGTCATGGCTGTTTAGGACTTTGTCCTTGTCTCTCTTTCCTTCCCATAGGGCTAGAGAAGATGATTTCAAATATACAGATAGAATTCTGCTTTTGTCTATGTCAGTCTCCTTTTCTCCCCATTCTCTTCTGCTTTTCTTTGAGTCTGGTGGGTGGCAACTCCTCCTGTTGCAGAGCAAGGACAAAGGTCTATCAGTGTGTCCATCTGTCATACACAGGAAAGGGTCAGTGCAAGTCAAACAAGACTGAACAGGACTTTAGCTTTCAGATAAAGCTGTCAAAAAAAGTGCCGCTAGGGATTTTATTTTAAAGGGCAGGTTTTTAAAGACATGGGAAGAATTTAGGGCAGTATGCCAGCTGATGAAATACTGTACATAATGTGTAAGCTCTAAACTGAGTCATAAAATAAAAAGTTAAGAACAGTATACAAGTCGATTATATGAAAATTTTGCTTCTTTTTAGACTCGAGTAATCAGGAACTATGTAGATTACCAAAAAACCACCTGAATTCAGTCATAATAGATAACCCTGTCATTCCTTGCTTCTTCCAGGAAATTAGTTTTGCATAACTTTTTCATTTGTTTTAGTTTTGCTATGGCATTGTTTGAGAGATTTGTAAACTGCTTGTATTTGTTTTTTCCAGATTTTCTTTTCAGTTCCATGACATGATGCGGAGACTTTGTGCAAATGAAGGATGTTCAAAGCTAATGATCTGTCATCTTCATTTGAGCAGGCTTTGCAAGCACCATGTAAAGGGAAAGCTTTAAAGTTTGTTTTCAATGTACTTGAATTTTTCTCAGGTGACAGAAGAGCCACTTGATGAAGTAGAGGAAGACTCGAATCTCTGGAACTCCTTTGCTGAAGAGGAAGAAGAGGAGGGCATGGTGTTTTTTGTTTTAGAAGAAAGTACAGGCTACATGGCCCCTGCTCTCAGAGCACTGGCAGTTATTCACACTGTTATCTCCTTTGTCTGTGTGATTGGATACTACTGCTTAAAGGCAAGTTCTTAATCTTACTGCTAATCAGTTTGTTAAACATTGGCTGTGTCCCAAGGTGGTTGGTGGTGCTAATACTGGAAATACCTATTTGTACCTAGCTGTTTAAAAACTGTCACTGCTCAACGGGTAGATGTTTTCCTCCTGTATTCTGACTAGCAGGAATGGATTAACTTTTCTTCCTAGCAGTGTGTGTTTTGGATTTGGTTAAAACAGTGCAGGTAACAGAGGCACATTTGGCTATTGCTGGACAGTGTTTGCACAGAGAGGGCTCTCTCTTCTCTTTGCTCACTCTTTGCATCCCTCAGCAGGTATGTTGGGAGGGGTCACAGCAGGACAGCTGAGCCAGCCCACCAGAGGGATATTCCATGGCATGTAACATCATGCCCAGCAATAAAAAGGGATGTGTGGAGGAGGATTTGGGCTGGACTGCCAAGGTGACCACTGCTCAGAGGCTGCCTAGGCATTGATCTGTCTGTGGGAGATTCTAGTGTGGTGTTTGGCCTTATATTTTTAGTGTCATAAAGAATCAAAACTACAAAAACCATGACAGAGATGGTCACTGTCATTTTCACAGGTCCCTCTGGTTGTATTCAAAAGGGAAAAGGAGGTAGCTAGAAAGCTGGAATTTGATGGACTATACATAACTGAACAACCAACTGAGGATGATATTAAAGGACAATGGGATCGCCTCGTTATAAATACTCCGTAAGTAAAATTAAATGACTATATACTTCTAAATATCATAGCTCATTAAGCCCCTGATCTAGAACCTTTCCTGTCCACCTGCCACTTGGTTCATCTAAAAGAAAGGCATTTAGCACCTTATATTAGATGCTACAGTAGTAGATTCTAACATGAAATCCTGTAGTATCTGTTTATTTAATAAATACTATGATAACACATACATTCCACCTCCTTTTCATTTTCTAGGGTTTGCTAGGATTATTTATTTTACCTCACCATGTCTCTCCAAGACTTTTCACATATTAGTTTCTATTGAGAAAGTTTTGAAAAGATAACTTCCATCCTTTCCAGTGATTCTATTTCACTTCTACAGTAATATTCTCCTCCCTTTCTTTCCTATTCCTTGTTAAAGAAATTTGTATGTGATGAGAGGAGTAAATCTAGAGAAAAATAGCATTCCTGAAATTTGAGTAGGTCTGACAGGAATTTCTGCCAAGTTGAAGGCATTAGCAAATAGTGTAGTAGTCATACTAAGAGTCATTCAGTAGTCATTCCAAGAGTCTCAGTGAGCTGCAGCAGTTTGTAGGAGTGGCACAGACAAACAGAGTAGGTCAGCTCTCTTCCCACAGAAAGAATGCCTTGACTACAGGCTGTATTTCAGAATTTACTGCTAGGTTTAGATTAGCTGCTAGGAAGAAGTTCTTTACTGTAAGAGCGGTCAGGCACTGGAACAGGTTGCCCAGAGAAGCTGTGGATGCCCCAGCCTTGGAAGTGTTCAAGGTCAGGCTGGATGGGGCTTGAAGCAACCTGGTCTAGTAGAAACTGGCCCAGCCCATGGCAGGGAGTTGGAACTAGGTGATCTTTAAGGTCCCTTCTATTTATGCTTCCACAACTAGAATTTCTAAAATTCTGGAAATTCTTGAATGCTTTTTTTTTCCTACACCTAAGTTTTAAGAATTTTTCTTCATTTCATTTAGCAGTATGGACTAGCACGTACTAGTAAAGTTATAACAGAAGGTAATTGGGAAACTGGAGAGCTTGCTTATTTTCTAACCAGTTTCTTTCACTATTGATAGCCACCCGTCTAGATACCCTGTAAGTTTATCTTCAGCAAAAAGAAGCATGAATTAATGAAATATATTGTCAAGTTATCCCTAATGACATGCTGTACAGTCTGTTCTCAGCATGTTGCACTGTCTACTGAAGTTAAACAAAAGATTAAGGCTAATTTAAGCAGGCTAATCCTTCCCCCTGATATCAGATGAGACTCAAGTTTTAGTGCAAGTACTGTACGATAAGAATAACCAGGGTACCCAGTGTTCTGTATAAACGGGAATGTGCTTTCTATAACTGGAAAGAAGTAATTAAAAGTGCAAAAGACATACCCTGACAAATTATTGAATCTTTTTGGTAAAAGAGGTAGACACAAGCTGGCTACACTATGACATATTTTGCTTAAAAGCCTGAGAAATCAAACAAAATAATAATATAGAACACTGGACTATAATATACAATCCATTTGAGTCACTAGAAACATTGGCCTCTATCTGGATTAATTTAATTCAGAATTCAAATACAGAAAGGTAAAAGCTGGAGCATAGTCATTGGGAAGTTTGCCTCACACACCAGCAGAACATCGTTCTGAAATCTCATTTTTCTTGTGCTAGCACTTACTTTATTTTACCAATACTGTCCTTTAGTTTAAATAGTTATTTTTCTCTTTTACATTCCTGCGTATTTTCTCAACTCAGTGTTATTTCTGGGAAATAAGGAGAGAAAAATCTTAAATTTTATAGTGTTTCCTGCTAACTGGCTTTCCTCAAAATGGATATTTTATAAGATCATTAGAATGAGCAGTTCCTGGATACTGTGATATATAAATATATATATCCTATATATTGGCAAATGATCTTGAATATTCTTGGCAAGCTTAATATTTTTAAATTTTCTGTTGGCAAACAGTCAGCTGGTTGTCAAGTATTCAGCCTCTACTTGAAATGTAATCCAATGAACTTAAAAATTATTTATGCGTGAAGATTTTCTTATTTTTCTCAAAATCATTGTCTGGTTTCACTTTTATGGCTAGGGGTGATAAGGTATTCCTTTAGTAGATAAATGATATTACAGTGACTAACCTGATACTATGGAATAATTAAGCCTAGTAGGTGATAGTATTTAGCCTGCTGTCCTTGAGTAGCCAGTCATATTTGTGGGTGGGAAAAGGAAAGGGGATGTGGAGGGGGAAGACAATATTGAAGCAAATTATGATTAATTGTCCACATGAAAAGAAATCACTCTACTAATTGCAGTGAGTGAACAAAATTTGCAGTGATCAGGAACATGGTATTTTCTTTTTTTTTTTGTTGATTTTTTTTTTCCTTTTCTCCTAACAAGTTAAATAACTTGAAATATTTTTGCCTTATCTATGTAGGTCCTTCCCTAACAATTACTGGGACAAATTTGTGAAACGGAAGGTAGGCTTTTTATATTTCTATTATGTTTTTCAGAGCAATAATCTACTATTTGGTTAATTTGGATATCTGTATAACATGGTTCTGTACACATAAATGAGAACTGGAATTTGTTTCATGGAAGTCATTGTTGTGTTAAATGTCCTGGTGAACAGACAGCTGTGGTGTAGGTGGGAGGAGGGAGGAAGACAGAAGGCTGTGGTTTCCTTCCTAGACTCAGACATTTGAAATAACTTCGTGCTGTCAATCAGCCAGCAGGTCTAATTTACAGTCATTGTCATCTTTAGGATACAAAGCCCCCTCATTGCCCTAAAAAAAGAAAAACATGCCAGCTTAAATGACAGCAAATTATACATAAGTTTTCAGATAATAGCCTTTAATGCTTCTATTTTTCTTTTTTATGCTCCCCTGATTTCCTGGGAGTTCCTACTGTTCTAGTAGTGTTAATTGTGAAGGACTTATTTTTTAATTCCTGACAACTACTGGTTTAAAGTAGGTGAATGTCACTGAGGAGTTTCTGTGAGCTAAAGCTTCTCTTCTTCCCTGTCTAGGTTATTAACAAGTATGGAGACTTGTACGGAGCAGAGCGCATTGCCGAACTCTTGGGTTTGGACAAAAGTGCCCTTGATTTTAGTCCAGTGGAAGAGAGCGAACCAGAAGAGGCATCACTTGTGTCATGGTATGACTTCTGAACTTCACAAATTACTTGTTGGTATAACTTCACCATCAAAGATAAAAATGGATTTAATTTGGAAACTGTTGTGGTGTTTTCCTCAACATGGAAAATTCAAATGGATAAGTCTTCCCAGTGTGGAAGTAAAATAAAATAGCTTTTTGTTTGTTCTAAAACACAGTTGTCTTAAAAAAATCAGTGAATTTATGCTGATTGATATAGTTGGTCACTCATTTAAAACAATAATTAATGCAGCATTTAAAAGGTCTAACAACAGAGTCTATACACCGAAGGACAGAATAAGTATTGATAACAAATACTTAGATAACAGGTGCCTAGTACAGATTCCAAGATGTTTTCCTGACTTAACCAGTCAGTCAAGATGAGAGTTTGAAAGTGTCCTAGTCCCAAGCAATTTATCCTCTTACAAGAGCTGGTTTTCTCAATATGTAAGATACACAAGAATGATTTCCCTTCGGCTAAAAAAGCATTTAGAACATTGCAGAAAGCATTACCTTTTCTCTTTGTTATTCTGGCAACATTTTACACTAGACAGAACACTTACCTCTTGAATTTAAGCAATCTCTGTTCCACATTTCAGAACTTTTGGTATAGAGTTTAATTTTTAATGTCTGAAATACAGCAGTAGCATTCTTCCTGAAATTATTACACCAGTTTTGTTGGTTTAGAAACTCTTTATGGTGCTCAGATTTGATGAATACTCTCTGAAAAATGAAGCACCCAGATCACCCAAAAATGAATAGATAATTTATATTACCACCTTCAGAAAAAAAAAAGTGAAGTGCTAAAACTAGTTAGCTGTTTGTAAATACAGAATTCAATATGTATTTTTGACATTTATGCATTTCAAAAACTTTGTATTTCTTAGGTTAAGCTCCATTGATACAAAGTACCACATTTGGAAGCTCGGAGTTGTTTTCACTGATAATGTGAGTATGTTAGCCTAGAAGACTATGCTTTGATTTACTCTAAACATGGTTGTATGTCTTCCACCATCTCCTTTTATTTTAAAAAAACATAAATAATATTGAATT
>VZTB01014661.1:52969-180239 GCA_013397245.1 Thryothorus ludovicianus | reverse complement strand
TAAATAATATTGAATTACAGATCCATATTAAAGTATTTTTTTCTATCTTGTGATTAGACTAAAGGACATCTATACTGCACAGTATAGATTGTTATAACTGATATTATAGTACATGATTTATTAAATTAATAATTTAAAAGGTAGCTTAATAATTATTGTTAGTTGCCCATATCAGTGACAGTGGGCAAACCTCTTTGGTTCAGCCTCGAGGAAATGCTCCCTGGGGAGTGTTCCCACTCAAGCAAAGAATCTACACACACCCCTGGGAGTGCTAGAAATTCCTGCTATTGAAAAGTGGGACCAAGCTTTTACAACAGAAAGTGACTGACTGGAATTCACATGTTCCCAGGCTAGTCATGCTAGCTCAGCAGAGCACCATTCATCTTAAAATGAGTTAATAATACTGCCAATCTTTGCTTGCTCTATCAGGAAACACCTGCATTCCACATCCCTGCCAGTCATGGCATCTCGATCCAATGACCCACATCAGCACCTGCTAATCCTCTGTCACTTTTCACTTTCTCTGCAGTCATTTTTATACTTAGCTTGGTACACAACTATGTCAATCCTGGGCCACTACAACAACTTCTTCTTTGCTGCTCATCTGCTGGATATTGCTATGGGGTTTAAGACATTGCGAACTATTTTGTCTTCAGTCACTCACAATGGCAAACAGGTTAGTGCTACATACAAAGGTTTGAAAATAAATACACTTTGTAAAAGTGCTGGGAAAAAAATTGTTGCACTGGAAATATCGGAATGCAATTAATTTTTATCATGATAGGATTGATCACATCTCCTGCAGCACACTTAATACAAGTTAAATCCTACGAAATTATAACAATCTAAACCCACCAAGTGATGATAAAGAAGTGTTTTACACAATAGAAAATATATCATTTTAGAAAAATACAAGAATATGAACTATTACCTAACCAGCTCCTTCCATATTCTCAATGATGAGCTGATTGGTGATAAATATTAAGAATACAGAATCTCTCCTTAGCTACAGCAGTAATAATGATCTGGCCACTGAGATTTCAATATCTGGCTAATAAGAATAAGAATAAGAATGTGATTAATGGTGTTGGCATTCTGCACTGTGGAATATGCTTCTACGGCACTTTGTCATGCAAAAATCAGGTTCATAAACTGTACTTCTAAAACTAATTGTTAAATTTCTGCAGGGAATCATGCTCTGATCACCATGTTCCTAGCTAACATAAAAACAAAAACCAAGCTTTACCATTACTTTTAAACTCACATCTAAGAAATGTAAATTTCACAAAATAAAATTTCATACAAACACATTCCATTCCTCTTCAAATGCAGTAACATATATTCTAAGCCCACTCCTATGCCCTGCTAGATTTGTCAAAACATTTTAAACCACATGATGTTTGGGAAGAGGCATAAAAATATACCCACAGAAGGTGATGATGTGTTATCATCAGACAAACAAATGAAATCTCTAGTTTTATACTATTTATTTTACTTCTGGATGACTGATTTTGTATTAGTTTTAATGATTGTAATGATTTAAGTATTTTCTTTATGAATTTTTTAAAATATAATAGTCAAAACTGAGCATAGTTGAAAAACTGTTTGAACTCAAGACCATAGCTTTTACATTCTTAACAAGCAATGAACAGTTTTTCCAGTCCTGTTGCTTTTCCAGCTAGGAAATAGGAACACTGAAAGACAGCTGCAGATTTCTGAATTGAAATGTTCACTTTGGGAGCATGCTGACAGATTTGCAGATAGTGATAATTGATCAGCTTGTCCTTCAGTACTCTTATCTTTCCTTTAAAACAGAAAATACTGGCTGTTGCATTTTTTAAAATATGTAGCTGTCAGTAAACTCCTCTCCAGAGCTGTATCTTCTAACACCAACTTTAACAGACCATATAATCTAGTCTCATTAACTGCTAAAATTTTTCACCTAGTGGTTTTATTTCCTTATAGGCAGGACATGGAAATTACTTAGTCTTATCTATCTAAAAAATTTTCTCCCCATTTTAGCAATGGCTTTGCTAAACAGCTTTAGAAGAGAAAATAGATTATGATAAGTCTTTATAAGTCCTAATAAGTCCCAGTTGAAATTGTCAAATTTTCTAAAGACTTTTATTATTTAATTTTTATTGTATATCCAGTGTTTCAAGTTACTAGAGTTAAACTTTTAAACTAAAGAGCGTAAAAAGTTGCTTTTGTGATACACATATAACTGCTGCCTTTAGTTTCCTGATTAGGAAAGATACAATATTACCCATTTTCAACATTTAAGGCATGTATCTTCTGACAAAATGATCTTGAAGCCTATTCTGATGTCGTGTCTCCACACACAGCTGGTGCTTACTGTGGGACTCCTCGCTGTGGTAGTGTACCTTTACACTGTGGTGGCTTTCAACTTCTTCCGCAAATTCTACAACAAAAGCGAGGATGAAGATGAGCCAGACATGAAGTGTGATGACATGATGACGGTAACTAAAACATCACCTGCATGCCTCAAATATCATCCTGAATCTTCAAATGGATACTTTAGACAGAATGATAAGTAAGGAGGGATATGTCATTTTGGAAATATGAATGGTCTTGAATTTCCCTCCAGTGGTCTAACAGCAGATAGATGACACATAGGAAGTATTCTGAATTTTTTTCTTAAATACTAACACAATGCTTTTACAGCTGAGGATGGCAAACCCTCAAAGTAAAAAAGGAATTTCTTGACAAACTGGTCAGAGCTTCAAAAAGAAGCTGTGTTGTCACAACAAAGAAACCCCATTTGTTCCCAATGTTTGCAAGTGTGCAAGCTCTTCCTGTCCTTATTTAGGTTATATGAATTACGTGATGTTACTAGCACTAGTTATAAAAGCCTGCTCCAAAATTAAAGTTAGTAATTTAGTCATGAAGAAAGAAGTAAAGCGTGAGAAAGCTGCAATTACAACTTATTATGGGTGATAACCTTATGATACCAATTTACGACCTGATTTCTACACATCACCACTGAATGTTATTTCTGTCAGGATAACACATACTCCACAGATATATATTAATGTATGAGAAGGATTTAATTTTCTTACTGTATATAGAAAACACAAATTCAGGTATTAAAAATGTAATATTCTGAGTTTGGGGCCAGCTGATATCTCCACGGAACAGAAACCCTCTGAATTTTACACCCAAGACAGAATAAAATACCTCACAACAGAAGTGTATCATAGACTTCACAGAATGATCCAACCTATTCTTGAACTTTCCTTTAAACACTCAGTGCATGTCAGACATATAAATTACAGAAATTATGAAACCTGCCCAAACATTGTGAGCCGAATACTAAGGTCTGGTCATAAAATAGGTGTATAGAATTTACAGAATAATAAAACTATACTACATTTTAAACTATTCTATCAAGTGAGGTAAATCAATTCTAAGCTTCATTTTCAAGTGTTATTAAACTAGTACTAGCATCTTATATCATCAGTAAAATTGAATTATAAAAACGGATGTATAGTTCTGTTCAGTGTTTGCTAATGCACCTTTTATACTCATTATTTAACATCCACTGCTGTCTAACGTGACTCCAGAAACTGGAGCACTGGCTATACTTAGAGATTGACATTGTTTATAATCCACACTGTGTGGCTGATTTATAAGATTCTGTAGCCAATCATACAGGAACATCAGTAGTTTATCACTCCTGCAGAAGATTCCACTCCAAAATACTTACAGAGCTTAAATATACAGATTATTGCAGATTTTTTTATTAAGATTTATATGTTAAAAAAATATGACAATCCTTTTGTAAATTGATTTCTTCAGCATTGAACTGAACACAGGTCATTTCACAGATCACAATTAATTTACAATATAATAAATCAGACATCTAGTTTTGCAAAATTAATTTATCTAGAAACCACTTAAACACAGGTAAATCTACTTGTTGTGAATACCCCACTATTTATTTTATGGCAATATTTTCCACATTTCTAAACCTCACTCCAAGATTTTAAAAGATGTCCTCTGCTTACTCAAAGCAAGATAGAACCTTAGGAATTGATATAAGGAGTAGAATATAGCTGAATACAGTAACAGTAAATACAAGAAAAATACCCCCAAAATAGATTCAGTCTGAAAGTAAGACACGAGGCGTGAGGAGCAGGTAACAGCTGATGCTGACTCCCCCTCTTAGTAAGTGTACCTGAAGGTGGAATCACATTAGTTAAAACAGTAACAGATTTTTGGTGCAGTGTGTTTGATACATGAGGAATGATATTATGTGTTCTTGTTACTATAAATTGTCAAGAGAATCAGCAGAGCAGAATAATTACAGAAGAAAAAAAACACAAAAGAATAATTTGTGATAAATATATCTGTAATTTTCCTCTTTCTTTATTAGTGTTACCTGTTCCACATGTATGTGGGTGTAAGAGCTGGTGGTGGCATTGGAGATGAAATAGAGGATCCTGCTGGAGACCCTTATGAAATGTACCGAATTGTCTTTGACATCACATTTTTCTTCTTTGTCATCGTTATCCTACTGGCCATTATTCAAGGTACCATCACTTACCTAAATAGACATTGTTCAAAATTAATTCATCATTGAAAACCATATTTATGTTTGACATAAATTTAGAAGTATTGTTGAAAAGACTTATTTCCGAGTTTATAAAATCATTAAATCTGAAAGTAATAATTTTATATTAATTCACACATAATACGCCTTTTCCAAAGTACTACGCAAAGTCAAAGCACAAGGAGTGTGACTTACATGGGTTGAGGTGTTCATGAACACTTTTATAACTATGCAGCAATGATGAACCTTGTGCAGGATCACTGCTCTCCTATACTAAGCATTTAAACTTGGGAGAGCTTTGCTGAAGACAGTCTTCCCACTTTTAACCTGTAATCACTACAGCTGACTGGGGAATGGAGACTTTCCAGTTGGAAAGGGTAAATGAAATGGAGAAAGTCACCAGGGTCACATAGCCATTTTCTCCTTTCTTTAGAGGGTGATTTGCAGTTTTAACTGGTTTGCAGTTGTGGCTTACAGCAAACAAGACCCCTTTTTGGTGATGGGCAGCATTCAAAACTCACTGCATAAACAAGGCTATTAGGAAAAAAAAAATTCACTGTTTTATGGCAACCTGGTGGCAAAGAAAAAATTTAACACATCTATACCGAGAAAAAGTTGCAAATGTCACAGTCCCCAGAATGATCCAATTCTTTACTTAAAATGCTGGAAAGTGGAGGAGTAAAGCAAACGTGAAGCAGACTCACCAACTGTCCAAGGCAGACTGTGGGAGCAGAGCTGTCTTTGTTGAATGAGACTTGGGATATAAGAGTTTCATGAGAAAGAGTGAAAATTAATTTCATTCATGGGAACAAAAGAGATGAACTTGTGTAAAAAAAGTCATTCCACTCTCAAGGTTATGCCTGTATGTATAAATACACTAAATTCTAGACAATGGAGGACTGACCTTACTTGCAATACCAATATTGCTAAGTACTGAAGTGTTGCTACTTTTCTATTTGAAATAGGTCTGATTATTGATGCTTTTGGTGAATTAAGAGACCAGCAAGAACAAGTGAGGGAAGACATGGAGGTAGGAAGCACGTTACATTTTTCATTGCTCTTGTCCACATAGATTGTCACCAATTAGTGTCTTTGAGTTAGAATTCATCTGTAACTCTTGCTTTCAGACCAAATGTTTTATTTGTGGAATCGGCAATGACTACTTTGACACAACCCCACATGGCTTTGAAACACATACTTTGCAAGAACATAACTTGGCGAACTATCTGTAAGTACATTTTACAATTGGAATTTTGATAAAGAGACCTTTCAGATGTAGTGTAATTTAGGTGCACACATTGCTGAAAATCCCAAGACAGAATTCCATAAAACTGAGGAACATTTCCTCTCCTTTCTGGTCTCCCTTCCTCTACTCCACACTGCTGGTTACCTCTAAAGTGCTCATCTTACACATGAGGTACCTTAGAAGTATGAGACCAAAAGGCACATCAACTCCCTATTCTGCTGGGAGGAAAGTCAGAAGGATAAGGGACAGTTTAATAAATTGCTTTAGTTTGGAAGTTTTGGTTGGGACTTCTGGGAGCTTGGTAGTGCTGATGGGACTATAGAAAATTTGATTCAGTTTGACAGAAAAGAAAACCCAAACCAAAACAAAGCAAATAAAGGCACTTATAGAAAGTTCTTTGAAGATAAGCTCCAAAAAATAATTAACTCAATTTCTATAGTTATTTAGTGACAGTAGAGCTTTTGAAACCTTGAAGCACTCAGGAGCTGTACAGGTTTAGACTATACCAAACTCCCAAGAGAATGCTCTTTCACCTTCTTTAGTAAATACAGAGCAGACCTAGGAGGATATTCAAAAAGTTATTCTTGTTGCATTAGTTACTCGTATAACAAAGATAATTAATTATACCAGCATAGCGCCAGCAGAATGAAAGGTGAAGCCAGTAAAATCTTATAGCAGTCTGGCTATGGAATACTGCATTTAATTAAAAAAAAATCAATTGCTTAATGTGATGCAAATTTCTATTAATATCCACAGTTTTACCAGTCTCCAACATCCAAGCTCTTCTTACTATATTGCATTGCTTAGTTGTTACACGGGAACCTCTAATTCACCATAAATTAAAAATGGCAATTTTCTTCATAATAGAATATATAGTGAACAATCTTTTTACCCAGGTTACCCTTTAATTAGACAACTGTTAAAATCAGTGTACTTTCCTTCCTTCAAAATGAAAGCACATACTAAGCCTAATTTCAAATTCACTGCATCAAAACTGTCCAACCATGAGTAGAATTACCTCTAAACAGGCCACAGTTGGTTCTCTACAGTCTTCCTAATTAGTTGAAGCTCTCAGAATTTGACTGAGCACAGGTGTTGGGGAAGGATGGGCTCAGCCTATGAGCTGCACAGCAGTAGCAGGAGTGTTCAGAATTCCTGGTGCAGCTCAGTGTTTACCACACTTCTCATGCAGTAGCCATAGTAACTTCTTCCAAGGTGAGATGTTGGAGCATATGTGCTCAGAATTTGGCATTTGCCTAATTCAGGTATTGCTCCTCACACTGAAATGAAGGAAATGCTAAACTGCATTTTTCTACTTCTACAGATTTTTTTATCTGTTAGCACTTTCACAGAAGACATGTTTCAGGACAGTATTTTCTCCCTTAAAATAAGCACTTCAAGTGCCTAGCAGTGTCATTACTTTGCCTGAAATTGGTTGGCATAATCTTCCCCACATACCCCAGACTAGAAAAGGTCAGGCAGAGATACTGTTTCCTGCATTAATACTCACTTCATGTGCTTGTTTCAGGTTCTTCTTAATGTATCTAATTAACAAGGATGAAACTGAGCATACTGGCCAGGTGAGCAGAAAATAAACTCAAGAAAAACCATTAAGCTTATCTTTTAATATTTCTGTCTTCTCAAGCCTTGTAGCTGTGTACCAGCAGGTGGAACTGATGTACCACTGAGAAGTGTCAATGATGCCACTCCCCCCAAGAGTCTACTGCCTGTGAAAGAAATAAAGGGTTAAAACAGAAGGGAGGCAGGCGGGTGGGTGATGCTGCACTGTGCTATTTCACCCTACAGTGAACTCTGCCAGAAGTCAGTTAGTAGTAATCTTACTGTCATCTCTGAAAAGAAAATCTCAAATGCACTAGGTGTAGTTTATTCCCACAAGGCTTAAGTAGTTAAGCTATTATATTTATAGTCAAAATCTGAATATATGTGTAGATAGATAGGTATTTGGGTGACTGTATGTTTAGCATTCTTAGGCCTTAAAGGTAAATAAATAAGAAAATACTAGAACTTAATTATATCTTATCTCTAATAAGAAGCTTTTAGGCAAACACTACAGAAATACCTTTGTTTTCCACTCAAAGCAAAACACATTTGCTTATACACAAATTTGTTAAAAGGTTTCATCTGATATAAATAGACAGATTAATTTATACTTAGATATTTTACTAATAGAGCTTAAATGTCAGAAGTACCAAATTAAGGCAAGTATATAACTTTTATAAACATCATGAGCTAGAATCTTTTGAGTTCCCTTGTCTTTACAGTTCAACTCCATGGTAGCAGGCAAAATATATAGTTATTGTTTAGAGTTTATTTACAGCATTAACTGCACAGTGACTGGTAAAATAAATACTCTCTCTTATTTTCAGGAATCATTTGTTTGGAAGATGTACCAAGAAAGATGTTGGGATTTTTTCCCAGCTGGAGACTGCTTCCGAAAACAGTATGAGGATCAACTTGGCTAATATCACAAAAGAAATGATTTATCCATGAACTGCTAAGATCCAGTCTACAAAAAGAAAAAAAGAAAAAAAAAAAATCTGTTCTTTTCATGGCATAATTTCACAGCTTGTATTTGCTTTAAATGTCTTCAAAGTTCAAGACACACATAAAATTTGACATTATTTCAGAGGCTTTTTGTACCTACCACATATGAAATAGGTCTTTTGTTGGAATTTTAATTAGCAAAAACTATGCCAGATTAACTTAAGCCTTCCAGTTCAAACATGGCCTAAAATTATAACAACTTTTTAACCACATCATTAACCTGGTGTTTGGCAGTACAGTTGAAAGGGCTAAAAGGCATCTTAATTGCACATCTGACATTGAAGAACTTGAACATCAGAGACCATACCTCAGAAAAAATAGTTCAACTAACTGCTGCCCAGTTTTTCCCCACAGTATTTGCCAGTGAATGTATTAAGATACAGTTTGAAAAGCTTTAAGCAGTTAAAAAGAAATAATTTTCAAACACTTCGTCAACCTTGAAACATTAAAGTGCCTTAAAACCTCTGTAGACATAGCTATGCAAACCTTTTGTTAGAGTTCTAGATGAACAGACCCATTAACTGTATTGCTTTTCTGTCTTTCTGTATCAAACTGCACTTGAAATTTGTTTATATACTACCTTCAATAACAGCTTATTAGATGCTGCTGTTAAAAGACATACACTGTATCAAAATGAACACAATTTAAATCTTAGGCCAAAATAAAACAATGCTCTACAGTCACCTGCAAGTAGAAGTTGCTAGGATTATGCTTTTTTTTTCTTCTAATAAAAAGTGCCCACTGCAATAAAGTATTATAAACGAATTTAACCTTTGCTGTCATCTTTCCCATTTTTCTACAATATGGAGTTTTGTGACAATGGTAACTAAAAACACATATATTCATTGTTCATCCACAGCTTTATTTTAAGGACTACATAGAGCAAGTACAAGATGAAATAACTGTTCTCTTTCTGCACTGTAGCCTGCATCCTTAGCAAAGAAAACTAACTTCACCACAAATTTTAGACCTTTCTAATAATATCATTAGTCTTCAACAATTTTCAATCTCATCTAAATTAATTTTGGTTGCACAAAATTTGAAGTGCCAGCAAAGAAAAATAGGCATTTGGCATACAGAGAAAAGAAATAACAAGGAAATAAAGATTCAAGTTTCTATGCAATGTTTGCTATATTCAATTATTCATATGAGGAAAATCAAGCTTCAGGCAATCATGCTGTCCAGCCAGTCTTCAAGCTCTTCTTCAGTAACATCTTTAGATGTACTTTGCTGCTGCTGTGATGATGTGCTCTTTTCTTCAGGCATATCTACTTCTAAAGGCTCTAGAGAAGTGAAAACAACAAGACTGAAAATCTGGAAACAATTCCATACTACCTCTGTCCTGCATCATTTTGCTTTTAATGCATGACTCACTGTATTTAAATGCAATCTCTCCTTCTTGAAGGACAGCACGTCACATTCCAAAAATAGTTTCCATGATAAACTTCATTTTGTAAAACCAATGCTAGTAAAGTTTGAAAGTAGCATTTAGGAGAAGCCATCAAAAATAGCTATCAATTCTTCTGTACACCGTTAACACAGTGACTTAAAGGCTGATGAAGTTACACAAATACTTTATCTTCCCTGCAATAAAATTCACTAGTGGTATACTTTTATTTTTGATATTAACTTTTGCTAAATCATAAGCCCAATGCTGTTTAGCAGAAGAATTTCACTTAATGTTTAAAGTGAACTAACAGTGGTGAAACTTCAGGTTAGTGAGGAGTTAAAACTGAAAATGAACAAATAGGCCAGAGCACAGTCCTAGGTAAATGAAATGCAATGTGAAAGAGATGATGAGAGCAGGACTGGCTAATCAAAAATTCAAAAACATCACCGAAACAGAAAGCAATGGAAATTAAATAAGGTCATGCTGGGGAGAAAACTTACCTTTTTCCTTACAATCCATTTTCAAATCTTTTTCAGTTGATATGCTGCAGGACAATGTACCTGATGCAGGTCTATTTTCTGTACTAATGGGAGCTTCTAGATTCAGGAGAAGATCTAGTTCTTCATCCAAATGGTCAGTTTCTTGATTTGATAGTGGATGGACTCTTTGAAATGATTCTCTCACATTTGCCTGAGAGCCATTTCTACTCCCAGGTTCCGATGGAGCAACAGAATTACCAACAGAATGGGAGACCAGCCCAGTTTCACTTTGAGCCAGAGACTGCCGAAACAGCTGCTCTCTTTTCTTCCCATCTTCAAAAATTTTAGATTTCATCTGTGGGACCTCTAGAGGTGTTGATGCCTAGGAGTACAAGAAAGGACTTGAGTCCTTATAATGATTATCTATTCTGTCTAAATTGGATTATAATAGATACTTACTATATTTGATCACTTAAGAAAGTACAGGAAAATTGAACAGAATTGAATTCAGAAGTAAAAGTAAACTAAAGTTATCTTAATTCTTTTACAAAAGCAGATACAAAATACAAGCTCCTTTTATCCCTTAGTCCAGAATATGAGATTGTATGCTAACACTGATACTGACAGAAACATAGAATGGTTTGGTTTGGAAGGGACCTTAAAGATTACCTGTTCTATGCTGCCTTGCTGCCTGCCATGGGCAGGGAACTTTCCATTAATCCAGTTTGCTCAAAGCCTCATCCAACCTGGCACTGAACACTTCCAGGGATAGGGAGCCCATAGTTTCTCCAGAAAAGGTGTACCAGTGTCTCACCATTCTCACAGTCAAGAACTTCTTGAAATCTAATCTAAACCAACCCTCCTACAGCTTAAAGCTATTTCCTTTGTCCCATTTACACACGTCCATGTGAAAAGCCCCTCTCCAGCTCTGCTCTGCAGCCTCAAGGCACTGGAAGTTGCTGTAAGGTCTCCCTGGTGCCTTCTGTTCTCCAGCCTGAAGAGCCCCAGCTCAGCTTGTCTTCACAGGAGAGGTGCTTCAGCTCTCTGACCAACTTTGGGGCTTCCCTCTGCACTTGCTCCAGCAGATCCATGTCTTTCCTGTGCTGGGACCCCAGAGCTGGACACAGCTCTCCAGGTGGATCTCACAAGGGCAGAGCAGACAGCAAGAACCACCTCCCTCACCCTGCTGAAATACAGCACACACTGCTGAGACACGTTCACCTTTTCATTCACAAACAGCCCCAAAGTCCTTCTCCCTTGGGCTAGTCCTAATCCTTCTGTAAGGGCCATACTTCTCCTTGCTTGGACAAATGGATCCTTTTTAGAATTTTCTTTTTATATTTAAGTCTCATTGGCTCTTTTTCCCTTACATTTTCTTTTTCACAGTTTGATGGAACACTTTACTAAGATTGTTGCTATCTCACCACTGGAGAATAAATGACATTTTCTTCACCTGTACAATTGATAGTTTTACCTATAAGGATTGATTAATGGAAAAAAACGTGTGTTGATATTAGCTAAGTAGAAAATTAAATCACAGTTAATATAATTAACAGGAACAATGTGAAAACACTTTGAAAATTGTGATGCAAGCTTTTAACAGCTGCTAACAAGAAAAGCAAACACAAAAAAAAGTGCAATTATTCTATATTAAACACTATGACATCTGATTTTAAATCTAATATGCTGCACATCCAGATATTTTATTTAAGGCCAAATAAGCAAACAAAATGTGTCAATAGAGGGGTATCCTGCATTACATGCCACTTGACACACCAGTGTAAATGAATGCATTTATTTATATAATACATTCTACTTCTGTTTGAAGACTGATCATTCTTGCACACATTTTTTCTTCTAAAATATTTGCATTTTCTTGTGAAATTTGACAGCATTACCTGAACAAGGTCAGCAGCTACATTCAGCCTCAGATGTAGAGGCAATTCCTGAAGGGCCTGGGCCAAAGACTGGCAGTCAACAGAAAGTGCAGAGAACTGAAACACAATTCAACATATATAGTACACTTGTGAAAAGAAACAGAACAACCAATCAAACACGAAAACATCCACCAACAAAACCCCTCATTATTTTAACTCATTACATTAAATCAATATTTGGGATACTGACACCATCCTGCACACTAGGAAAGGAAGAACTGATAAGAAAAAAGAGTCACTGAAAGTCTGTTTTCTACTGAAGAAACAGGTAGTGGTTTAGAAAAATGCTGTATTTGGGTTTAGTCCCTCACTTCAATTTGACTTTGCAACTCAACCTTTAAATATAACTTTCCAGGGAATAATTATTCTATTATTTTAGAAAATAAATAGCAAATATTTAAAATTTGAATACATGTGGATGTTACAAGAAACACTCAAGTAGAGTTTCATAGCAATTTTAAGAAAAGCCTGGAAGATAAAAGCATATATTTTGCAAAAATTTAGCTGCAGAGATTGAGACACTTTAAAGTATCCTGATAGAGAAAATAGAAGACTTCTATCGCTGTACTCCTTTTTGTTCAAGCATAAAGAATTCATATACAAAAAATCTAGTTGGTGTCTGAATTGTTTAGGGCATGAAGTTTCAACCAGAGGATATGAATTGTTAATCTGAAGGAACAGGAATGCTTCACAGTCCAATATATAAATATACTCCTACAGGTTTTGCTATAGTCATCCTATTAACCACTTTTCTCTTGAACACAGCTGAAAAAGGAAGCCTGAATTCCTATGTCAGTAAAGCAAAGAGACAGTTCCTTATTTTCTCTTCACTGGAGGGCTTTCTTGTTCTTTCCTCACAACATTACTTAAAAATTGAGCCTGTGGCTTTGATTAGACTTCAGTAGGAAAAAAAGGGACAAGACCCAAGGACTAGAGCCTCCAGCACTAGAGAGAAGTCGATAAAAATATACAGAAAAAGAGTGCTGTTATTGTATTAACAATTTGTTGCTGAAGGCTCAGCTGCCTAGATATTCTGTCCCAGGTGATTATCTATATAAAGTCATTTGAATGATAATTCTGTTACCTGCTTATGGCATACACTTTCTTTATCCCATTCCTTCTCATCAGCAAATCGAAACTGTGTAAAGGAATCTCCTAAGGAAAAGAAATTAAAATTATATTTATTTTAAAAAATAATAAAATGTTTTCTCTCTTCCAGCCCACAAGAAGTAAATTCAAGAAATAAATCTCACCTCCTCAAAAATTTTCAGTTAACGTTAATGCTGCTTATATTCACAACATTAAACTTACTTATGCCAAACTTCTATAGGACTTTTAATCACTTATTGCAGAACAGTACTAAAAAGAGGCAACAATACAAAACTGAATGATGAAGTGTTAGGTGTCATGCCAATATGCAAGATTTCCATTCATAAGTCCAATTTGAACAACATACGAGGAACACACACAGTATTCACAGTGTGACTTTCTTATGAACAGCTTTGAAAGTTCTGTAAACAGACTTTCTATTACCAACATGCAAATATTTCTAAAACCAGATAATTAGTATTTTTTTAAATCACTTTGTATAAGTCAAACAATAACTTTGCATTATCTGGTAGCTATATTCTCTCTTTTTCTTGAGGAACTCCCTCCTCCAGCACATCATCAAAAAAAGGCACTGAACCCCAAATTCCAATTTATATGCAAAAAGGACTGAATTAAAAGAAACCCCTAAATAGGACTAAGTTAAATACAGGATCTTCTAACCTACGACATTCCTTCAAGCCAGTAGAAACTTTGTCTTACTATAAGGGATACTGGCTTATCATTTTGCTTGAAATTAAATATTTTTATTTCAGCACCATGCTGTGTTACTAAAAACAGTTTATTTACTAGAAGTTTATTTACAAGTTTATTTACTGAAAAAAACATACAAGAACTCCAGTAACTCAAGAAATCAGTAAGGTCTGTGCCAGAGGAAACATGAAAGATTAGGGCTGCAAGATGATGATTACACTGTCTGCCTATCCCAAAATGTAGGAGACGCAACCTTTCAGCAGTTTCACTCAATAGCACAAGCATCAGCTGGCTTCTGTTTTGCAAACAAAATGAGTAAGCAGCAAAATGGCATAGCAATTGGAATATTTCTTTGCCAAATAATGAAAAATAAGAGATCTAATCATCCTTCAGGTGGAATTTAAAATCTATTGGCCATGAATTGAAAATTTTTTTAGTATCTAAAACACATTTCTAGTTCATTGCATTTCATGTATGGTCATTGGGTATGCAAATGTAGTCATATACTATAAGACTGAGTACCTGGCATATCCACCATCATCGTTTTCAGAGCCATTACAGCAAGAAAGTGACCTTCTCAGCTGAACATCTGTATAGATATTTAAGGCCATCACCCTGTCCAGCTCGAACATGCATTTCTCTGTTTTTAATTGCTTTATCCAACGCAGCTCAGCAGTATTGTGCTGGAATACAGCCTTGCCTGATCAGCTATGTTTTGGTTTACATTCAGCGTCTCCAGAGATCATTATTTTGAAAACAGACATTATCAAAGAGCACAAGTGCCAATAATTAAAAATAAGCACCAAAATGAACAATTAAATATCTAATAAGGTGGCTAATTTTACAAATGTTCAGTTCATACAATACAAATACATATAAAATGTGTTTTTCTGGGGATGCTAAGCAGTGTGGAAAAATAAGACCCTGTATCTTTATGCATTTATCTGCAGATGCAAACACTTAACTTGAGCACTCACAGTTGTCTCACTACTAACAAAGGCACCTCCCGTTCATTGCACAAGTGAAAATAAATGCCTCTGTTTCAAAATATCTAGAGAATTGCTAATACATAATATGCTAATACATAATAATTAATTCTGAAAATCAAAGAAATAAAAATATTAGTCTCCTGATTTTAAAATGGGTATGAAAATGTGCAAATTAATGTTTTAACAGCTCATATTTTAAAGGCTCTATTTAATTACAATTGCAAAGAAGTCCTACCAAAACCAAAATGGTCCTCAAAGTCTTCCTACTACTAGAACAAAGGCATAGTTACTTTCTTCCAATATTCCCAAGACTGCTCTAGTTATTGCTCACACTGCACCAGGGAGGAAATAGATTTCTCTACTCTTATAAAAGAGTAAAATTAAGGATTAGTTAAATGCTTTCAGTATCTGAGAATGATCAGATGTAAACAAGCTAAATCAATCTACTTCATCTGGAAAATCCACTGGGATCAAGAACTGGTTTATGACTGTCCACACTCTCAAAGTTGGTAATCACAGATCCTCAGTTTGACATCGTGTTGCTGAATTAAAGAGTATGACAAAATGTAGTTTAATTAGGCTCTTTAAGTAAGTTAACAAAGCATGCCTTTCAAATGGAAAAGCATAACTACAATTCACAGTAGCATATTTAATGCAAATTAGGTCAATGAGAATGTTAGTTAACCAATTATCTTTTCACAAGTTCCTTTACCCTGAAAATAACCTCTTTTATGCCATGAATAGTAATCAAACCACTTGCAATAACTCTCGAGTTCCTTTCAACATAAAAAAATACATTTATTCTTGAGAAGAATTTTTATGTTACCTACAAGTATCATTTGACCTTCAAATACAGAGTAGCTGAAAATAATGCATTCAAGTAAACCTTACACACCGTTTTTGGTAACAGTCATGATAAGCCAATATTAAACACTATTATTTATTGTTTAAAATGTGAAATTATTATGAAAATGGCAGAACTAAACCACCATGCTTTCCTATCACTCAAGTATACCATAAAGCTAAATCGATTTATTTGAATAAAAAGTATCTTTCATTTTTTTCACCATCCCAATTATTTTTTCCTACAAGTATTCATTGAATAGCAGAATCAAAATGCATCCTACCTGTAATCTACAATAAATATTTTCTCATTAGTGAAATTTTAAGTCTAAAAATAGAAAAAAATTGAAGAAAATTAGTTTTCACAGGGAAAAAATCTATCATCTGAATGATTTTGTTAATTTAAAACTCTCTCAATCACATAAAACATTACTGAAGACAGAGAAAAAATACTCTGTAGTCCTAGAGAGGAAATTGGAGGATTAGAATAGCAAGGAATTAACATGATCCTTCTAAGGCTGCTATGGCTGTAAAGAAGTGCTGCAAGTGCAAATATAATACTCTAAACCCACTTTTTAATCATAATCTCTCTTTTAGCCCCCTTTGGGTACTGACAGGTGCTACAAGGTTTCCTCAGAGTCTTCTCTTCCTCAGGCTGAAATCTCCCAACTTTTTCAGCTTATCTCCACAGAATACTGATAGCAAGGATATTTGTAGCCTGCACTGCAAACTACAAAGGATATTTGAAACCAGATTCAAAAAGAACAATGTTCTAAATTATTTCCCAGGCACAACCATGCAGCACTAGTCACATCTTAAAATAAAAACATCTGACCAAACAGCAGGATTTTCTTATCTGACCAAGGCTAAGTGATATCTTCAAAATTTAAAATGTGTCACAGAGAAATGAGTGAGAAGGAAGGATCTTTGGAAACAGACACAAAGACTACCTGCTCAGGAAGAACAGAACTAATTTAACACAGAAAGGAACTGCAGCCTATAGAAATCAAAGACAGATACCAATTTTTTCAAATGAGAAGCAGGGTGAAGCCAACAAATGCCAAAATAGACACAATACTTCAAAAAGAAAAAAAACCAAAACCACACACCAAAAAAAAAAAATCCCCCTCCCCAAAAAAATCTTCTTACTAAAAAATAAAGCACAGGCTAACAAGAGTCAGGAAAACCAAACAAAATTATACTGAAAGAGGTTCAGAAAAACAAACAGTGGCACACTTGCTTCTTTATGAGTACCAGGTGACTAAGAAATAAGACAGAAGGAACAGGAATGCCTTTAAGCCTTTAAAGCTTTAAAGAGCTAAATGACAGCTCAAGGATACTGGGAACAGTGAAAGGGAAACTGGAGAAGACAATGCAATATCAGCTCAATGTGTTTGATGGACAAAGTAGAAACTATCAGAAATTTAATGGCTATGCAGATACATATAGAATTTTGGGGAATAGTCAATATGGCATGCAAAGTTCTGCTGCATGATCTCAGACAACTTTTTGAAAGAAGCAAAAAATATCATGCACATAAGCAGGATCTAGTTCATATAATTTACATGCATTTCCAAAAGCTCTCACTGACATCCCACTCCCTTTCCCACCCAAGACTTCAGAGCAGCAAAAAGAAGAGGAGGCTTTGTATGAATAAATGATTACCTTAAAGTAGGAAGAAAAGAGTAAATTGTCAATTTTCACATTAAAAGAAACAACCTGTGCAATTCTCTGGGGTTCTAGCTGTTGAATCTATTCCCTCAATTAAAACAGAAGAAAAGAAAAGAGGAGAAAATGAAGTAACAAAATTTGCTGATGATACCATGTGTTAGTGCAGATGAAGATAGGCTGTGAAGAATGACATAAGAATTCCAAAAGATTGAGAAAGTAGCTTTTAAAATGGCAAATGAAGCTAAATACTCAAAATGCAAAATGCAGCAATTCTCAAAGAGAGCTTAGAGCTAACCAACACCATTCCAAATCAAAATCAGTGCTACACAGTGTGCAAAGCAGCAAACTTTGTGGAATTCTTAAAAAGGCAGGAGTGAACAACACACAGAACATCATTACACCACTATCACCTATTACCTACCAATGCTGGGCAGAGCCTTGTTTTCCCAAACCCAGTCTCAAAAAATGTAACAACATTAGAAAAGGCATAGAACAGACTCTGCATCAGAAGCAATTTAGTGCCTTAAGCCAAAGGAGGGGAAGCAAGGGAACATGAAAGAGATCTAAAACCAGAAAAGGCATAAAAAGGGCAGATGGGGACTAACTGCTCATTGTCTCTTCTCACCTAGAGGCAGCAAATGAACCCAGCAGGTAACAGACTCAAGTAAAATGTGGCAAATCTTTACAACTTGAAGCTGGGTTGTGGGACTCCATACCACCAGATGGTGCAAACAGCACAACATGTGTGGAAGGATAGAGGACAACTATTTCTAAACACAAAAATTGCACATCTGGCTCAGCAAGTCCCTCAGACATAAACTATTGCAGGTTAAGAAAGTATCTTATAATACATTCAGGTACCTTAGCTCAGGCGTCTCCAGATGGACCTTAGGTCTGCTTCAGTAGAACCAACCCTAAACTAAAGCGTATAGCTAGGCTTTTATACCTTTGGAACTCTACATTTCTCTTAATTGGCAATCTTTCTGCAAGAAAAATAAGGAGGAAAAGTAGGCAATTTACAAATTTATTTTTAGTCTGTAGCAGTGTTCTTTCAAGTCAACACATATTTGTGTTTTCTATTTTTTTCCACATTTTCTTAAATTTATCACTATTGTCCATATGTAACTTTTTATTAATTACCTCATTACTATAGCTTTTCAAATGCTGCTAAAATGCAAAATATTAACCTAAAATGCATTGAACAAAAAAGTATATTCAAAATTTCTCTCAACTACAGCAGCCTGGTTATTCGTAAGCACCAATCCTGTCTCCTCCAGTATTCACTTCTTTTACTGAATAAACAATAAAATTATATTTAAGGTTAAAGTCACTGATTTCCCCATAGATAAGCTTAAACTTTTCATTAAGTTTAAGCTAGTCACCTTAAATATTTACATTTTTCCTGATGCTTTATGACATTTGTCATTTTTTTCAGTCCACTAATTTATAACATACTTAGTGATTTTTAAATGTCACTGCAGCCGGCTTGCAATATTAGACAAAGTATATAAACCCACAGAGCATACTGTATTTTGAGCAGTATCATTCAAGTAGGCTGGAAAAAAAAGAAGAGGAAAAAATTACTTAATAATAGACATGAAGCTTAATTACTGCATAAATACACACGATCAATGAAATTTGTGATTTTTCCTAGGGATAGGGACAGAAAATCCTTTGGGTAAAAGGGAGAAAACTCATACATTTTGACAAGACTAGACGTAACAGAGGAAAAAGTAGTTGAACAGAAGAACTTGTGATCAGCACAGACTGACAATTTAAGGGAACTAATGATCTGTCCCTTTGTGAAGATCCTGTTTTCTCCAACACAATAAGAGCAGCTAATATCAGTTCAGCACATGTCCATGTCAGGAAGCAAAGCTGAAATTCAACACTGGAAGAAAAGAAGAAATGGCAAGGTTCCCACCCACAAAGAAAGAATTGCATAACTGCAGAACTCAAGAGAGGAATCCATTTGCATTTGCTGGCACAAGGTGCTCTGATATTCTGGCTTGTGAGGAGAGACATCACAAAAAGACTCCAAGAAGAACATTCAATCAGAATGAAAAGACAGCCATGCAAAAGATCCCTGGATTGCCCTGCCTATTTACAGGAACCACTGTGGGGCAGCCACAGAGAATGGGCTCCGAAGGATGAGGAGAGTGGAGAGGGATGCACTCTTGGGCATTTCAGTAAGCACAGTTACTGCCTTGAGACCTTGGGCAGACAGTACCTCTAAGCTCATACAACCACTTTAAAAGCAAAATGACTGCTTGGACGAACAGTTTAGTTTTATACTGAAGGGAGATTAAAGCTGAATCAGCACCCTTCATTGATACTTACAGCTGTACAGCTTGCAAATAATTCACCCCTACCTTGCTAAGGTTTGATATTTTAAGTAGCTAAAAAATACATTCCATAATGGATAAAAAAAATTCTGCTGTTAATTAGGACGGTTTCAATTTTTTCTAAATTACACATGAAGATCAATTTTTAAAGTGTTTCCAAATCCATAGTTTAAGTAGAATATGTGTTTCAAAAACACAATAAAACTACTACTGTTGTTTAGATACATCATGTCATGCTAGCTACAAGAAGGAGCAACAGAAACTGCATGTTAATAGCTTTTGCTGAGTTGTAGAATGGCACTCACTGTTCTAGGTTCTTTACCTTGTCCTATATAAAAAAAGTTCCTCCCAATTATTTTTTATTAGGATTATTGTTCATTATACCTCCTGTGTAAACACAAACGTATTGCTGTATCACATCCAGGAGGTGAGAACATCATTGGACTAGATTTATTCTTGTACTTTTCTATCTAAGATAATTTCTTATCTAACTGTCATGAAGTTAGATATAAACTGCTCTTAGGTAGCTAAGATTAGTTGCATTGCATAAATTTACTCTAGGATTACTACTGTTTTTTGTAAGCAGGCTGTCAGAATATTTGGTCTGAAAACTTCAAAATTCATTTACACAGCTTACTTGTCCAGAACAAAGTCCCCTTTATTCCACATTGTACCTCCATCCAGAGAAAATCTATTTTTAGAAAGAGAATGCCCAAACTTCCATGACAGCAATCTTAGAGCAAACAAATACTTTATTAAAATATTTTATTAAATACCTTATTTTAATCAGCTTGCTACTTTTTAATTGCAATAATAACCACTAATTGACACAATTAGAGGAAAAAACCCTCATATCTGCAGTGTCTACATGCCACACAAACACTGGAAAACTCTTTCTCTATCCCTCTTCCCTCCAATTTCATAGCAGACCAATCATAGAAGTTTACAACAGATTTGACAGTTGAACATTCAAACTTCCATTTTAAACATTTAAAGCCGGTCTTAATTTTCAATGGTAAGTACACATTATTTGACACCTCTCACATTATTAGAATTTCAAAACAGAAAAATATTCTAGATTTTTCTTAGTGCTACAGTTTGATTCCTTACTCTTTGACAGAACATTTACAACAAAGAATATAACTGTATGATTAATAGATATTCTTTATGATGCTGTTCTGAATATCTTTAATATCATCACATCCAAATTAGTACTATCCTTCCCTAAAGCAAAATTCACTATTCATGTAGGTGGTACATCATGCTCTGTCTATGGGACTATCTTTCAAAAGCATTCATAAATTATATACAAATGTGCAGGCCTAAAAATATTCAAGCAGTTTGATACAGTGAGTATGAGTCTTGGCTTTCTTGCATTTATGAGGGGTTCTGCAAGATACGAGAAGTCATAGTACTAACAAGAGCTCGCAAGATTTTTTTTTTTAATGAAACAAGAAAAGTAGCTTCAGAAAAGACAGAAGGATTTTCTTCTGAAAAGCTAATAAAATTACAAGGATTACAATTAGCAAATAGTAAATCTCATAAAGTTCCAGTTCTATAAGCATGCAAGAGCCTGGAAAGTATTTCTTTGTGTTTGCAAGTTACTCATACCCCTCTAAAGATAGCAGTGAATTGACTTACCAGAGAATTCTGAACATCAAATTAAAATTAACAGCAGATTGGTAAATATTCACTTGTGGTGAAAAATGCAAGCAAATAGCATACTGGATTTGCCTTATCAAAGGCTTAGAAAGCCGCTACATTCTTGGTCTAAATTTACAAAACTGCTTTTTAAAAAGTTATGATTACCTACAATGGAGCTTTCTCATTGCTACAGAGCAATGATCAATGCAAAGTTTCAAAAGCTGTATTAAAAGAAATTATGAGGTTTTCTGCAAAGTGAAAAGAAGAAAAATAATTACTTACTATCTACAATGCTTTGTGCCATGTTAAAAGGAAATTGTAGCCACATACAAGCTTCTGCTCGTCTTTTGTATTAGATACTTTGAGGGATATTCTAACAAATTTATCGTAAGTAAATAAAGATTGGGTTAGCTCAACTGAAAACACCAGTACTCCTCCTGGTAACCTCTACTCTTGTGCCTTTGTCTTGAACATTCTACATTCTATAGCTTACAGTGCCCCTTAGCAACAAACCCTGTAGCCTTCTTATGCAAGTTCTCCTTGTATGGAAGTGACAAGACCTTCAGCTCTCCCACAAATTAAGAAACAAAAATTGCTGCTGCAGAATGGAGCATTACAGTCTTCTGGATGACAAATACCATCTGGGCTATGTATTTACCACTGACACATACAAAATGCAAAAGTATTGCCAGTCTGAAAAATGCAAAAGTATTGATTTTTATTTAATGATCTTCTGTATTCAAAGATTAGAAAATTTAAATGTGCATTTTAATGTTGATTTTGAAATATTAATTTAAAGATTCTATTTTCCATCACATGATTGACATACTATTAAATAAAAATTCAAGTTTTAAGGTATTGAGGACTGTGACATATCTGGTAATGGCTAAACTGAAAAATCATCTGTATCACAGCAAATCCCTAGACATATTTACTTTCTGTTGTTTTTATTTGTAGCGTTTTTTCTATGATCTAGTTCTATAGAGTTAAAAAAAAATGGCTTGCACAACTTGGGCCCCAAAGGACATAACATCACTAATTATTTTAATGTCATGCTAAGGCCAACCCCACCTATTCATTCATCCACCACTCTGTTCTGTTATAGCCCTGCTTATGTGGTTTCTTTTATCTTTTAACTTTGTTTAAATCTATTCTTCCAGATTTCTGATCATGATTGCGGTAATTTAAGTCCCTCTAGTCTACTTGAAACATAATAAGCAGGTGCTAATCAATGAATTTTTTACTTTAGCAGGAACTGATCTGTGAATAATGCAGAAAGTACTCCTCATTCTCTGCTCTGCCTTTTCAAATTGCATTGCTATTTCACTGTGCACAGAAATATGCATGACATTTACCACAAATTATTCTCAGTGTTTGATTTAAATCAATTTCAAGTATGTATTTCACAACAAAAGGTTACATATAACATTTTTCTTTTGTTTACAGGAGTTTCAAAATGCTTCTCTTTTTTCTTTTCTTTTCTTTTTCTTTTTTTCCCTTTCTCCTCCTTTTCTTAATGTTTTCAGTCAGCCTTGCCTTATTGGGCACATTAATTTTGTTCAGTTAGCAATGTGAGAGCAAGGATTAGCAGACAATGACAAGTTCTTAGAATAGGTAAAAGATATTTAGCAGTTACAAATCCTACTGATAGATAAATAAAAAGGAAAAATAATAGTGTTCAAAGAAAAAGAAAAGGCATCCACCAAGATACTACTCCCATTCATGTATTTTCCCATGGATGGAAAAAAAACCTGACCTTTTCTTTAAGCATCCATTCAGGATTTTAATACCCTTCTGCTTTTGGTCAGCACTTTCCAAATTAACATTTGTAAAATACCTTTGTTTATTTTGCTTTTGAGCTTCAGAGCCTAGAAAAGAATCAGAATCAATCCAATTTTTAGGATGACACCAAGGTCACTTAGGCCTGTACTCATAGCCTAACACATACAGCCTTTAACTGTCTTTATAGTCCAGGGGAAGTTTTTCCACAGGCTTCAGTTAGCACTTCTGAAGGTCAGCCCAAAAATGAGAACAATCTTCTTAACTGTGAAGGAAAGCACTGGGACAGGATGGAAGGGAAAAAGCCTCTCTCCATTGTAACCAAGCAAACTATATCTGGGTACTACAGTGCCAGTTCTCATGTTTGTCAAATACAGCCTGTTGACAGGCTTAAACAGTTCTTTCTAAAGCACCTTGAGATCTAAGATCATACAAGTCCTAAGATCTAAGATCAGTATTTGTTGCCAGTTCTGCGACCATCAAAACCACGTGCTCCTGCTGAAGCTTGATACTTCAGTTATCACTTCAAAATCACTTAAAGATTTTGGCTACTACAGAAGAAAATAAAGATAAAAGGTTTGAATGAATGACAGCCTAATTAATTAATCACTCAGAGTCTAAAAAAATCAACTAATGGAGCTCAACTTCAAAACAGTTCGGCTTTACAACAATCCACAGCTCTCAAAGGGAGAAACTAATTTTTGCTTGCCTTTTTCACAGCACATATCTTGCCTTTGCTAAGTGCAAATACAAAATGCAGGTGTTCTACTAATGGTTCTAAATTTTTCAAAATTAAGTTTAAACAGCAAAGCTAGGCTTTTAATTCTTTCAGAAGCGAATAAGGAAATAGATCATCATATCTTCATATAAACTTCAAACCACAAAGTCTTCTGGAGTATTGCATTCCCATTGAGTACCTTTCAATTTTCAGGGGACAGGTTTCAAATTATTAAGAGATAGAAAATAACTGTCCAATAATCCTTGAAGAGATTTATAGGAGAACCAATTCCCTGATGTCTGTTTACCTTCCACAAAACATTTTTGTATATGTTTTTGAAGACACAGAAGTGACAGGGAAATGAGTATTTCCTACACAAATAGGTTCTTCAGTTTGAGAATACAACAGGAAACTGCAGTAAGGTATCTGAGCCCTCTCACAGGAGAGTACTTTGTCACACTGACTAGAAAATATTCAGAATAGAGCAGTTCAATTCATTAACAAAAAGTGACAATACAAAGACTAGAATAATATAAAAAATGAGACTTAAATTTAAGAAAATAAAAATAAATTTTCAAGGCTGAATTTCAATTCATCTAAACAGAGTTTTATCTATTTCTAATTTCTTTACTCAGAGAATTTTGTATTCATGATTTTCAGCCGTGGGTCCTATGGACTACCTCTTTGGGACCCTGAAAAAGGTAATGAAAGCAACATGAGACTGTGATAGTGTCACCACTGGATTCCACATCATACTGGGGAAAAAAAAAATCAACTAAAGATCTGCAAGTAAAAAAAATTAAGTCCATTTGGGTCAGTTTAACTACTGCAATAATTAGATTTTATACTACATATGGGGGTATCGATGGTTCTCTGAAAATCCAATTAAAAATATACTTGCATTGTCAAAGCTCACTTGCATTTTATTCATCTTTAGTTTTGAGAGGTGTGCTGCTCTAACCTGCTGGCTGCAGCTTCCTCACCTTACATCGAATCCACGATGAGTCACTGAAGTAACCAGATATACTGCAAAGCTGGTTTTGATGATGACTCAGAACTAAGAACCAGTAACCATTGGTGGGGTAAGAGAAAAAACAGAATTTTGAAAGATCGCATACTTCTAGACACATTTGAAACTAAAAACTAAAACTTAACTCTTCCTATGCCCTCAAAGGTTATGGTGGGGAAATATTCTGGACTAATGTCAGGAGGAAAGATGGTACAATGGGTTGTCATACTACTGTACTTAGTGATCAAGAGATTGTTGTGCTTTTAGAAATATTTTTTAGTACGCTGTAGTGCAACATCTACGATTAGTAATTTATCAGTACTGCACCTAAAAAAAAGATAAAGAAAAGGAAACATACCAAAAAACACCTTTAAGCACTGAAAAGCCATGCATCTCTCTGGTTCTATAAAAAATGAAGGCAATACAGACTGAAAATTACTCTCATTTAAAATATACTTTTGAAAAACATTATCATCCTCATCTGAATTTAGTTCAGAAGAATAAAAAACTGCTTGGCAATTGATCATCTTAAAAACAAGCTCTCTATGACTGTCAAAATGCACACTAGGAATCTTTGGGAAATGCCACCTACTGAATTCATGAGCAATCTTTGTGTTTATCATGTCTGCATTTCACTGTGAGACTTTCTAAGGAGGATAATGAAAATAAGATAGAAATCACCAGACTAGTGTAAAGCCAAACATATCCTCACTATTGGTTGAACCTGCAAATGGGAAAGCGACAGCCACATCCATCAGCCTGAGCTGGAGAGAGCCCAGGGTCTCTGGGCTGAGCAGAAAGAATCCCCAGGAGCTGTTGGAGGTGGTGGTTGCTTAGAACACTCCAAAACAAATCATCAAGAAACTTGCTCTGAATTTTTTGTTCTGAATGAGAATGGCAAATCTATTTTTAATTATCACAGAATGTATGGAAGAAAATGAAAGTAAAGTTCAGTAGGTCAATTAGCACCAGTAATTGAATTCAGTAACACCAAGTTCAGTAATTGTGCATTTAAGAAATACTTTTTTGTTTCAGTGATATAAGGGAAGTATCTTTGATGAAAAGATGTAGAAGTGAAATGAACGAGATGTCTTTAGGAAAGAGCCAGTTTCATGACTTGACTCTCATCACTTTAGTATAATGAGAAATGTTATATCCTCTGTACAATACTGCAGTAAATAAGCATGAAAATGTAAAGGTCAGTTGGAGAGAATTATTCATGCATGCTAGTTCACTGACTGCACAGAGAAAGCATAATCCTATGTATTTGATAATGTTAAGTAAAAAGAGAAATGTGACCTTGATTACATCATTATTTAAATCTTTTATTCTAAATGTGTTTTCTTGTATGGTTTTTCTACAATTAGAGAAGTTGAATTTAATAGGTGTAAAAATATGTTTCTCATTCAGATTGAGTAAGGTTTTATTGGTTATAGTACATCAAGCTGCTTCCTCAAGCTTCTGTTATCAGGTATGTCCCGAGAATCAGTACATGTTTCAAATAACTAGGAAAGACAAAATTGCTAGGCCAACTTAAAGTTAAAAGTAATTTTAGTTTACTTGACAGTAATAGCTCAAGGTAGAAAAGCAGGTATCACTTGATTTGATCATAAATACATGACCCCATATTAAGCTTATCTTCCAAAATTCTGGAAGAGTGTTGCTCTCTCAAAAAAAAGCCCTCTACGCATTTTCTCTACAATGCACTTATCTAGACTGTAGATTCATTTTTCTTCTGCCATGTCTATAAATAAATAATGAAAAAAGCTATTGCATGAGGTGCTACATGTCTGTAAAAAGTCACATGCCCTGAAAGGTGGCCAAGTTCATACTGGTAACTGCAAACTTGATTTCACAGTGCAGTCTGGCATCCATTAACAGTGCATTTATTCATGCTTCTGTGAGCCCAGAACCATCACCATAAATTTTATGGGGCAGCCATTGTCAAAAGGTCTTTGTAAGAGGCTACCCAAAGTGGGAAAAAAAAGGAAGTCCTCTTTATCTACCTAGTATTTTCAGGCTTCCTTTGCTACCTTTGAGAGTCTTGTACCAGACTAATGACTGCATTCAACTGTCTGTGAATTTGCTCACAGGAAATGTCTTTCATAAGCCAGACATCTTCATACATGAACAACTGCACAGCCTGGCAGAACATACATGGGCCACTGCAGTGTTTTCCTGAATGTTCTCACTGCTACTGGAAGGTCAAAGCAGCACCCTGTACCACAGCTTAATGTACTGTAACATGGTCCAAGTGAGCATCTCAAAAGCTTTTTGCTGGCTAGATGAGCACTTACAAAAGTAGGTACCTCTGCTATTGCTTTTAATCTGGTAATGGAAATAAAACAGCGACCAATGTGAATACAACACAGCAGATGAAATCATTCAATTCCCTCAGCTGAATTCATCTCCTTTCTTTGAAAGAAGGAAGTAGCAGTCTCCTCATCTGAGATAAGAAGATACAAATCCCATGCCCGCTGCAATGATAAGGGCTTATTCTCTCTTTGAACAACTTTTCAATGAGACACATTCATGAGATTAGAGAAAGAACAGCTGGAAATAGTATGTGCATTTTGTGGCTTGTTTACTCCTTTGATCTTCATTGGGGTTCTCTGTGAGTAATAGAGGCCACTTTTCTTACAAATAAATAAAGGATTATGAAGAGCAGCTAGAGTCATGATCAAACCTACAGTCCAAAAGTTTGCTACTTGGGGAACACTGTGTCAGCCTATCTTCCTAGGATTCTTTGTAGGTTTTAAACAAAAGAAGAATGCAGCCCCAAAAATCTGATCATGAATATCCCTGTAGTAAGGGTTCATCAGATAATTGTATACTGATAAATTTTAAAATTGCTTCTCTGGACAGCTACTTTCACACTTTGTAGCTAGAGGAAAACAAGAAATAGCACTGTTTTGTGCAACAAAATCAATGATTAAGACTTAAAAAAAAGTAGCTAATGCTTTGTGTTATTATCAGCCCAAATAAGACTGCTACATATATAGATGTTTTACATTCCCAGAAATAGAAAGAACAGTGGATTATATAAAAAACTCTCAATGCATTTTTCATTCAATCAGTCAGTGAATGCAGTATTAGTGCCTAGTATTTTACTGAAAAAAGCAATAGTAGTGACTGTTTTACTGAGAAAAATACTTCTCATTGTTAAATAGAACCCATTGAAATCTAACGTTTTAACAGCATCTATTTCTATTCCTGAAGCATATGACATCTAAGTGTAAACTATAATTTTCATTTAAAACCTAGGCATAACATAGAGAACTAGTGTACCCGTTGAAATGGGAGTTTTGATCTCAGGGTACTATGTCCTTAGAGAGGAACATGAAAAATGGATGAGGGATCAGAGAATTTAGTTCACATACTTTTGTCACTGAAGTGACAGTCAAAGAGAAATTAATTTTGAGAAGAGAAATCTGAACTTCACGGTCTGAGACTATGACAACCAACCTTGTTGATGACACTTGATTTCTTCTCCTTGTGGGCCTTCAGAGCTTAGTTCCTAAGGTCAGACCCTCTAAGCAGCTATTAAGACATTTTTATGTATGGAAAACTTTACAGGATATTCTAGTTATTTCTCATAAGATACTGAAAATCATCTAAGACAAAAAGTAAATGCAATTTATTTCAAGTCTGAAGAAAAAAATTGCTGTTATTGCTGCATTTTCATTTTAAAATACTTTGTACATAAATCTACTATCAATAATGGCTCATTACTCTACTTGGCAATGCTTCTTCTGTGCATTTCTCTACTGTAACCTACAACACTCATTGGCAGATATTATTAAAAAACAAAAATTAATATATAACTAATACAAAAGATCTATGAAGTGCTGACAAAGCAAAAAGTCACAAATTAAGGATAGGAGTAAAACTACCAATTATTTATTAGAACTCTGTAATTTGTTCCATCTATTTTTGCAAGAGTGTATTTTGTAATACATGATTCAAGTTAATATAAAATTAAAACTGTTACTAATAATTTTTGTTCTCTTTTGAAAAATGTTCTTTGCTGCAGTAATACAATGGAAGTTTCAATAAAAGTTAAAAACCAACTAGTACCTGACAGCCAAAAATACATAAAACAGAAACACATTAAAAGAATAATATTCCAAATAAACACACTAGTTGAAAGTGAAAACAGAGAAGTTTAAGAAACTGAAATTAAGAAACAATATGAAAACTTTTTTTCAGATCTTATTTTGAAATTAGAAAGATGTCTCTCCAAGACAGCTGCATTTGAAAGTGCACAAAAATGTACAAGGATCTACTTCAATTAAAACATTCCAGAAGTTTCATTTCAACTAAACAAATTCCCAAACATTTGTTCTCTGATCGATCTCTATCTCTCAGTTCCATTACCTTTAGATAGCATTCTTAGGCAGATAAAAAGGAAAAAACATTTTGTTTAGCAAAATATGAAGGAAGCAATCAGACTATACAAAATATTTTGCTGACTACCAGCAAAAAATTTGACCACTTTTTTAGGAAATACATGGTTTTATCTATGATCCTACACTTTCATTCTAAAAAATACTAGTTAAATTCCCATATAATTAATATTTGCTGTGTGAAGTTTTAGGCAAAAATGCTTTTTATATTAATCACAGCTGCCATCCTTAATACCTAGTGTGTAAAGGCAGTGTTCAGCATAGCAGTGGCTCCCATGCAGGGAGTACTTGTAAGCACCAAGCTTCTGGCACAGACCCTACTGCTCAGAAATATCTGTCATATCAGAAAGATGGGTGTGCCACTCCTCCCTCCTTCCCTCCACACCAGCTCTGTAACCATCCACCTTCTCCCTCGGGCTGCCTCTGGGGCCTCTCCCACTCACACCTCCCTTTGCTCACTCCTTGATGCATAGCTGCAAATTCTCCATGTGAATCCTCACTGAGCTGACTCACTTTGTTAAACCATCAGAAAAGCACTGCTTTTTTTGTTTGTCAATTAAACTTCCTGTCATTTCTGCAAGCAGATTCCAAGAAGCATGAGAGCTGGCACAGCAGGAAAAAAAAATGGAAAAATGCTGTCAGAAGCAGTGAAGGGAAATGATAAACTAGGATAAAGCAGAACACTAGCTCTATTCAAGAGCAGACTGACAGGAGGTCCTACAACTGAGTGTCTAAAACTGAAGAAACAAAATTGCAACAAGCTCAATTACTTAGAAAAGGATGTCTGAAAAGAGTATTAATTGCTAATATTTAAGAACTCATTTGCTTTGAAACTAAGCATATTGTTCAGATGGCAATTTTTTCCTAAGAAAGCATATAGAATATTTACAAAGCTGAAGCTGTAACATCAAAGCACAAGCAAAAAATCAGCTTGCATGTCTCCTGCATGTGATGAAGTCAGCACAACACAACAGCAGAACTACTGGCAATCACTCCTCTCTTTCTAAAACTTTTTCCTCAGCATGAGAGAAAAGCATTAACTCATGAATCATTAGTGAGACAGATATAAGTATCTCTGAATATATTTTTCTGACAAAATTGGGTCAGAGTACCCATGGACTGGAATTTGAAAATGTTGATCTATGTTCAAAGATGAATGGGAGGAAATAGGAATTAAAAATATTGCAAGGAGAGCACTGTTACAAAAAGTTTTAACAACAATAGCTACTGATCTTAAAGAAAATGTACCATTTCCATTAGCAAAGCATTATGCAAATCATTTTTACTACAGTCAAACTATAAATAATGTTTTTTTTTTCCTTAGGTAAAAAAATCAGATGGGTGATCACATTAATTTTAAACATATAAATACAATTAAATGAAAAATCCAGCCCAGTAACTTTAACCAAAACAACTCATCTGGCTCTAGTTACAGAAATGTTGTGATGTGAATTCTGCAGATGACATACATTCTGTTTAAAGGATACCCATGCCTTTTAGAACAAAAATGTAGCAGGTCTTTACCAACAGAAGTCTTGGGAAATGTCCTCCTGGGTAAAGCCATTGAATTTTTTTGCAAACCAGGATTGCAGAGTCATGGTTCTTAAAAAGACATAAATACATAGCTGTGGTATCAGTCTGGTACTAGAGAGATTTATTCTGTAGAAAGACAAAATACCCAAACCTCTCTCTTGGTCTCCCTAATGCTAGTCTTCAATTAAAAAAAAAATCTTTTTCATTCATAAATAAATCATTTGCATGCAAGTGCTTTTCTGGAAAATTTCAGATAAATGCATATAAGACTTTTGTTTGCAGGATATACACATGATATAGAAATGAAGCTAATGTCTGGAAGCTAATGCCTGTAATTTGTTTTGCTTGTTAATTCTCCATTCTGCAAAAATTGTTTTTCCCTTTTCAATTAAACTTGTTTCTCAACAGGTTTCTTGTTCTACAGCTAACATGAGAAGCTCTAGGGCTCAACCAAAACAATTAATTAAAAAACAACTATCTCATTCTTTTTCTGAAATAGCCTATAACATACTGACGTTAATATTACCCTCCCATCAAAAAATCAACATTGCTGCAGAATTCCCTAACTTTTCACTTCAAAATAAAGCAAAGCTCAATGACTGGAACTTGCACAGGAGTTACTTTTAAAATGACGCATCTGAAGAAGCTAAACTTCCTGTCTCTGTATAAGAGAACAACTGAATAACTAACAGAAGTTGAATATCTACAGATATGTCACGTACAAAATTAAAACACTAATTTCCTGAGATATGTAAACACATCAAACCCGTTGAAATCAGTAGATCCTGAAACCTAAAAGGAAATAAATCAATTTTAGAAACAGCATGCCTACACCAACTTTTCTCACAAATACTTTTTATCTGTTAAACTAAACACACTGGAAAGAAAAATTTAGTACCTTTTAAAACAACTAAGCTTTAATCAAAAGTTTTCTGTGAAAAGCTCTCTATGAATAGGGGAATATTTCTAAAACAAAGCCTATATTAACTGAATGACCACAGTATGAACCAAATCACAGTAATTTGGAATGACTGTGAGGGTCTCTTCAATACTTCATTTTTTTACCCAAACTAAAACATCAGCAATGACGCATCCAGAGCATGAAAATCAGACAGCTCAGAGACCTTTTTCTATATATATCTGCAGTAAGCATTGTGTGATCATACAAACCCTGTCCACAGAATGAAAAAGCAGTTGTATCCTGTAAATTGAAACAACATAAATAAAACTCATTACCAAACTATCATTTAATTTGGCTTTTGTTAAGTAATTTTTATTTCCTCTGATTTAAGCCTTACATCAAAATAAACAACCAAGATTCAATAAATGTATTCAAAATTAAGGTGAAGTAGTGCACTGACAAAAAGATAACAACCAAGCAGTAACAACACTTAGACTCAGCATGGGGCTCACATGTTTTATTTGCTCACATGGCTTATGGAGTGTCACTGGCTCACACTTGGACCTCTTGGAATTTGTCTGTGGGCAACAATACAGGCCAAGGTGTAACCATCTCTAACACCTGCCTTTTGTTCATTTTGCTTTATTGAGATCTCTACAGTTTATGCTTCCTACTGTTTATAAATAAGGAAGTAGTACAGCACTAGTACTGCACAAGAAGCATTGCTTGTGAAGTGGCAAGACTTAGAAAGTACTCACCATTATGAACGCTTTACAGAAAAAGTATTTTTATACTCAAATCTTATAGGTTAAATTTAAGATTTAAATTGATATCCAGAAATAAGATGAAAGCTGAGATATTTTGAGAAATACAAGGTGAATAATTTTTATATCAAGAGAAACCATGGCACTTCATATAATTTTGTGAAGTACAGTGTCTTCCTAGTCCATTAAATTACAGCAGCCTTTTAAAAATTGAACATCTTTCTAAATAGCATGAAGCTGAATGATTAAAAAATGGTCTTTCATTTTAATAAGAAATTAATCTATTTGTTTTAATGAGGGCTAACCACGCTGTTTTTTTAGTGCCAAGGAGGCTCACAGAAGAAGGCAATTATTAAACAGCTCTAACTATCTGTATGTGGGTTTGCACAAACACTTATTGTAAAATGATGATATATTCTCAAAACACTTTACCCTTAAGTAATCCACTTCCATAGTACAAATATTCACATCTGGAAAATCCTTATTAAAATATTATGGTTTTTAGTAGCTAAGTTAAATAGCATAATAGCATCTATGTTGCTGCAGAAGTGATAGGGGTATGCATGGATAAAGCTATTTGTAACTCAAAAGTCCTATTAAGTGCCTGTGCTGTTAAAGCAGTCTTGCCCTAATACTTTAAAAGCCTTCCTAACCAAGTCTATGTTACAAGGCTTACTAACTCTTCAAAAACCAGAAGCTTTATAAAATATTTCCTAAGGACAGCAATCTTTCTGTACTGTATCCATATTTTAGTGTGTTTCATGTCTAAAGGTCCACTGGCCTCACTGACCACAACCAGGACTTCAAGGACATCTTCTCCATAACTGAACAGGTGTTCACTGACAAACAAAACCTCCTGAGAGACTGAGTCTCTCTCTTCAAAGGAATCAAGCACAACTGGCTACACAGCAGTAGTTTAATTTTAAATTCTAATTCATACAAAACAAAGGGTAGAGGNAAAAAAAAAAAAAGCAAAACAAGAATGTTAAGTTAATTTCCTCCAATAAGGGATAGATATTACAAATTTGTTTCATTACTAAAGAAGAGTGAAAATGTGTTGCCCCCTTCTAAGTAAACCCTGAATTTCAGCTTTTCAGATTTTTCCCTCTTCATAAATCCTAGACAGCACATTTCACTTTTGTTACAGTAACATGAATTTCTCGAGTGATTCCCTTGATCCTCCCTGTTCTACTAACTGCATTTTCAAACACAAATTATCAAGATTGTACTCTGCCTGAAACAATTTGCTTGAGTTTCAACCACAGGAATAATCCTGTCTTTTCCTCTGCACTGACACTGGTACATTCCTTTGTCTCCCAAAGAAATGTAGCTTACACTCACCAAGACTCCATGCATCAATACATGTATAAACATCAATATTAAAAGAAAAAAAAATCCACAGTTACCTATATCTGAATTGAAAAGCCTTGATATTTCGTGTACTGATAATCAGAACTTGAGCTGGACAACCATTAGCAAAAGGAACTAAGTGCTTCTGTTTTCCTGAATGATGTAATGGCTAAATCAGAAGGATAGTTAACCATCAAATTATAACTGATCACACAAAAATGTAACGATAAGCCTTTTGAGATATATTTATCTACTTACAAGACTAATTCTTAATGAAATATGGTTTAAGAGATATAGAATTTGTCTATCTACCCATAAGTTTTGATCTATGTATCAAAGTCTAATTTAACGTAACAACAGGTGAAGCTTTTGAACATACAAAGGTCCACATTTTGTGACCAAAACTCACCAGGTAAAGATGAGCCTTTGAATGTTCTTATCAAAGGAATGACAATTAAAATTCATCCTCTGATTCATTCAAAAAAATGTAGCAACCAGCAGAGCAATTAGCAAATCTGTAACTACAAACCAATTGTAACATAGAGTGACAACTGTACAGATCAAAACCCCTAAAAATGGAGAACTGTATATATAAACAAACAAACTGTAAAGAAAATAAATGTAGTAGTTTCCTTGCCCATGGGAAGACCTATTTAAAAGAAGAACTTTCAGAAAAACATTGTTTGTTTTCAGGGTATTATGTCAGAGAATTATTAAAAAATTTCATTGTCACTGTCAAATCTAGGACTGACTACACAGTCTTACCCTGATTCATGTTAATAACTTCCCAAACTGAAATCATTAAGATATGAAAGACATAAGGCTATATAGCCTTCACCAAATTTTAATTTAATCAGCTTAATTCCCATTTACTTTCTACTTTAGTTTTTATACACTGTGTTTTCTAGTTACAAGCTGAGGTTGGTAGGAAATTTTGCATATTACATTTCTGAATGCCTGGTTTATAAGGCCTTCAAAAAAAGGGATTTACCTTCCCATGAATCCTATTGTGAAAAATACAGATGTTTTATAAAATAAATAATGAATACAATATGGTGAGGAGAGCTAGAAAATTTGCTATTATTGCCCCACCTGACTGATTTACAGTTCATACCTGAGTGGCTAATAACGCTTTTCTACCCGTTTCAGACACTTTTACTATCAAGGCTTCTTGACAAACATAATCTGTTCCTCCACATCTAAATAAAGAAACAGAGTATCAGGGGAAAAGACAGAGAATGGAAACAAACTGAAAGGCAACCTCAGAAAAGCTCACACTTCCATTAATTATACACAAGTATTTAGATGAGAGAGCAGAAAACAGTACAATGAATTTAAAACTATACAAGTAAATCAAGGGAAACAAACAGGCTCTACTTCAGTGGAATTTTACCTTTAGAGTGGCCTTACAAAGCCAAAGAAATGCTTGCAAAACACTATGAATGAAGGTGGCAGAATCCTTTAATGTATAATGATATTTAAAGGATTATTTGTATTACTGCATCTAATAGTTTGTAAAATGTATTATATAAACAAATTAGTGACATGGATTATTTCTTTAACTTGTAAAAGGGATGGAGGAAATAGCACTGATTCTTTCTGTTATTACCATCATTAACATTGAAGTTAATGGCTGCAGAAGGGAGTGTTGAAGATTAAATCTCTCTACCTTAGTCTTTAAAATGAACCTCTGATATATAGACCATGTTAGCAGTAAAAAACTAGATCTATTATCAAGGAATTTCATGGATAATCAGACACATACAAAATACCAAGTTTGGGTAATACAAATTCACCAGGAAACATTTTTTAAATAACATATTAGCACAGACAAGGCTTGTTTTGTGTCTTTAGGATACAGTCATTCATAAATATGATCAGCCATGCAAATGTGTTCAGAAACCTCAAGATAAACCCAAGATAAAGCTAGCATTAAAAATTATTAATATTAAAACTACAACATGAACTTCCTATTTCTCCAATTCCATTAAGGTCAAAATTTCAGTCAAGTGTTTACCTGAACACAAGTGAGAACAGTGATGCTAAAATGAGGACATGGAGGGAAGAAAGACACCTTATGTTCACATCAGCCTCTTCCCTGCCTTCAGGCCAACTGCTCTTCACACTGCTGACTTGGCATGTTTTAAAGCCACATTCTGCCTTTCACTGTTGAAAACCACTGGAGACAGCATTTTGAGACCTCTAAGAACTGCACAGTAAGGAACCAAATAAAAGCTAAATTCATCTCAAGATGCTATTTCTGAGGGCTTTTTTATCCTGTTTCTCTTATTTCATCTCAAACTACTATTTCTGAAGGGTTTTTATCTTATTGCTCTTATTAAATAGGGTTAACTTTGTTCTTTTAGAAAATCTGCACCATTAAGAAAAATGCCCTCAAAATTTAATATGATAATAATAGTATATTGATATAGGATTAGTAGTAAGCAATCATTTTGTTTGTAATTGAATAAACAACAGCAATTAAGGAACAGCAGATGTCAATACTTGCACAGATAGCCATAAAGCTCCAAATCAATACCTGCTTCCAGTTCCATTAATGAAGACACACTCTCATTCCCTAATGGCTACTTAAAGTTATATAAGAGGTCATGGTTGCAATTTTTGTAGAAAGTTTACACGATTTGACTTTTTAGTACCAAACTATTTTATGAATGAAAAGGATTCAAAAAGAAAATGGAAGATTATTCAAGTTTTGAGATTAAAAGTTATATGGGCTTCTAGGCACATTTTTTAAGTAGTCCATGGTCCTGGAGAAGGAGGTGCTTCCCTGTTGCTTCTTCTCCTATTGTAGTGAGAAGCAGTGGAAGCCCATGGTTTTACTACTGGCCTAAGAATGTAGAGTTTAAATCAGACGGACTGAAGCAGAGAGACAATTAGATTTAATTAAAAAGTAAAGATTGATATTTGTGTAGTTCAAGTGTAAGAGGTTTTTTCTCTTTAGTAAGGCAGTTAATTGTGATATGCCAAAAATCAGAATGATGGTAGGCAGCTCCTAAAGGAGTTATCAGATTCAGACACAGTTCATGTATTATAATCTTGCAAGAAAGGAAGAGAAGGAACTTTATTAAAGCAACTACCTCACAAAGAAGCATTTTAAACTTTAATGTATACATTAATCTACATTAGAGTTTTCAGTGCTAACATTATGCTGACATTGTCTTTTATTTGTACTCTAAAAAGTTAAATATGCAATCTTACCTGAAAACAATTTCCATTAATGAATGTGTTTGAGAAATTGCCACCAGGGCACTACTCTTCCAACACTTGATATCCCAAAACATACTTGCTTTGGAAATTACTGTAAAACGGCACATTTGTAACAAGTATCAGTTAACATTATTGAAATTATAAAATGGCTACAACTATTGAGATGTACAGAAAAAATATCTTAAGAAAGCCCAATGCAGTATATTGAAGATATTTAAAAACTCAGGACAAGTTACAATCATTCTATTAACACACCTTCAACTGACATTCAAGAATTTTCTCACCTTGTTTCCACTTTTGCCTGTTTGAATCAGGTACAAATTTACAAATCAAGTATTAATCCTTTCTTTTTGAGAGGAAGAGACAAGATAGAGGGAATATAACTACTCTGGCAGAAGTTCATCTATTTAATCTCTTAATTCAGTTTCCTACTTCCATGACTGTTCATGGGGAATTTTTAAAATCCATCAGTTAAACAAATATAATAACATATATTAACCTGCATTCTTTACCCTTCCGTTCCACTTCATTTTCAGCTACCAGGTACCATGGTGACAGACACAATAGAAATACTTAAATTACTGTGTGCCATTCTGTAGTGATCCTGACACTAACATTATACTGTGGATAAGTTAGAGGGGAAATGGCAAAGACTACCATCATTAGGAAAGGTCATGATGACAGTTTATGGTAAGTTATTCAGCTGTTTCATAGCAACTAGTAAAGAACTTTATTTTCTAAAAAAAAGGAGAAAAAAACTAAAAAGAAAAAATCAGAACTACCCTGAAAGACTCATACATATATAGTGGAACGGCCTATTCTTCCATATGAAATTAATAAATTATGCATAACCACCTCTAAATCTTCTATGATGATAAGTCATTTAACCCTTAATAGCTAGAGGCAGAGAAATAAAATCATGAATTTTGATCATGTATCTCCTCACTAAAGCTCAGGGTGAAGACAGATGAGCTAATACCTCGCACGTATGTGTGGCAAAGTACTGGTAACCAAGCAACAGGCAGGAAACATGTCAGAAAGGAAAAGCATATTTACAGTCCTAACAGTCTCTCATTTATACACAATTATAGATACCAGTTACAAGAGGAGAGGATCAGACTTCACAGAGCAGTCACTGCACCTTTTCTATTTTATCTTCCCATTTTGCTCTACTACAGATATTGCCTGGGTTTTAATTGAATTAATCTCACATGACAATACTTGCCTTAATTCCCTTAATTCATAATGGAATAAGCAATTTTCCCAAATTCTGCTTGAATAGATGCACAAATAGAGAATGCATCCTGAACTTACTTGCTACTTGTTTGAGCTTGTATTTTAATAGGATTCGGTGTTAGTAATTCATGTGAATTATTCACTTTTTCTGTATGGTCAGCAGAACACTCAGGAGAAAGAAAATATATATTACTAGACAAACACAAATATATTGGTTATATGTACATTCAGCATGATTATTCATGCAAAGACAGTTTTTCACATACACACATCTGCTTAGAGAGTTTCATCTTTAACCCTGAAGTTCTTAAAATTTAGTCCAAAGTGCACAAGTTTATTAAATCCCCAAATGGAGAAATTCCATTTTTGTTAATTCATTTGTCCCTTTTAAACATACAAATGTCAAATAGGAAGTTTGTCATATGTAGTCATATTTAAGTATTTCTGGGAACACAGGTATAGCAGAAACCATGCCTATCAATGTTTCTTCAAACTAAAGTATACTAAAAACTCAAAGGAATAGAGTAAGTAATGAAGCATTAGTCATTAGCATTAGCATTTTTAGACTTATGTTCCCCTTTTAGTTAGCATTTATTGAAATACAATCATTAATGCATGTATTTCAAGCAAGCTGTGGAAGCAGTAGTGAACCCGGTCCTCACTACACCTAAAACACCCAAACACACACACACAGACACACACACACCAGAACACACACACACAAAAAGACACAAGGCTTTTGGTTTGCGTTTTGGTTGGAGCCATGAAGAGGAAAAGAAATCCTTCCAGGGTAGATTTGCTTCTTCAGAGGCAAACTCCATGAATTTTCATTCTAACATAGAATATATTCTATTTTTGATACAAATATTGGTGCTAAATCTAAAGTAAAACACTTAAATGGACACAAATGACAAGAGGTATTGCTCCTAATTTCTATAAAAATTTCAATAAATTCTATTTATAGCTTTGTAATAAAAATTTTAAAATATGGTAATCGCACATTTAGAAGCCGAGTATATAATTTTATTTTATTTGATCATGATACTTGTACTCTTTATTACAATCAGGATTACAATTTAAATCATGCTCACTGCATTACAGATTATTCACTCAAAGGAGATTTAATAAAATGACAGTGTAACCAATCTGAGTCTGAAATGAGTCTTTAAAAAGAAAAGAAACATGTGAAGAAATACAAATAGTCATTTCTAGGATTACAAGTTGCCTCAGACATTTTTTCTTTCCACTTCCAGTGATACAGTAGCACTTTACATGCCACAAGGAAAGAACACTACTTTGAGAAAAATATAACAATAATCCAAGAAAAGATGGAAACAGTATCATTAACTGTGAGAAATATAAAAGGAAATCACTAAATGAGCCTTGCTTGAGTGCTGAACTTTAATAATTCAAATTGAAAAGAAGTATAGAACATAAATGGTGACATATATGCTCAAATATTTTCCTCTGTTTTCACTTCTACAGCTTATAGTACGTAGGGCTATGTTCATTAATATAAAGATAATTATTTCATACAATATTAATTCAAACAGTTAATAATATTTGGAAGGAAAAGGTTGGGATCTCTTGTTCCTGTTCAGACTATTGTGAAATCACAGAACTTAAACAGGCTTCACATGAACATCTAGACCTTTTTCCTTCTCAAGCAGGGTCACCTAATCCTACATCACTCCTGGAAGATGTTTTTCTAGCTTGTTGTAGAAGACCTTCAGTGACAGAGTCTCTCCAGTGCCTTTAGTGACTTTACTCAAAATATCTGGCTGATCTCACATAAGTGTTATTTTTTCCATGTTTAATCTAAACCCTATCTCACTGCAGTGACATACTACATCACTTTGCATCTACACCATGGAGATGTAGCCAGGCTGCAGCAGGAGCCTTGCCAGGCAGCAAGCTGCACGGGAGCCAGCAGTGCTTCCTCAGAGCTGCTCAGAGCACATCTGGAATACTGCAGGGCTTTGGGCCCCCAGAACAGACACCAGCAGACCAGTGAGCTCAGCCACTGGGGTGGCTGGGGGCTGGAGCACTTGCTGTGAGGAAAGGCTGAGGGAATGAGACGTGTTCAGCCTGTGCAGGAGGTGGCTTTGGGGGAGACCTAAGAGCAGCCTGCCAGTACCTCTGGGGAGGTTATCAAAATAACTGAGCCTGGGTACTCAAGGTGCTTGGAGGGAAGGATAAGAAACAACTGAAATAAATTGAAATGAGAGGTTCAGATTTGATATAAGGAAAAGCATTTTCACTATGGGTCAGGCAGTGGAGCAGGTTATGCCAGTGCCAACCTTTGAGACTCCTACTGGATAAAGCCAACACTGTCTAACCACAGCTCACCTTGCTTTGCTCAAGAGGCAGGACTAGAGACCTTCTGAAGACTCTGACAACCTGAATTACTGTGTGAACTTATCCATACAATTTCACAGAATCACAATCATTTAGGTTGGAAAAGACCTCCAAGATTCTCAAGTCCAACTTTTGACTCATCACCACCTTGTCAACTAGACCACAGCACTAAGTGCCATGTCCAGTCATTTCTTGAACAGCACCTCTCTGGGCAGTCTGTTCCAATGAAATTCTTCTGGTGTCTAAACAACAAACATAGAGTCAAACATACTAAGGCTAGACCCTCTATTTAATATTTTTTCTTTACAACAAAAGGATGGTGGGACTTAGACTGATGGTCGATCACACAGCATCTCACCTCCATGACTTGTGACAAGTAGTTGCCTAAGGCAAAATGAAACAAGAGTGGAAGGATACTCTCTCTTCCCTAATATTACTTCAACTAAGTGGAAATTTGAAGCTGATAACATTTCCAGAATTCTCCAAGAGAACCCACTTCCAACTGCTGTTAAAAATATGTTAGCTATCCAGCCAGAGAGGATCTAGCTAGTGTGAATTTATGCAAAAGAAGACGATATTCAAAACTTTAATTTTCCTGCTTTCACCTGTTAGCAACTTCCCTCCCTGCTCAGCAGCAGGGCAATTCCTTTGCTCATTTTTATTCAAAAACCTACAACAAAACTAATAGCAGAGATAATTAGAAAAGTATGTAATCTTCAATTACTCTTATGCTAGATCCTTTGAGTGCTTCCACTCTGCTTTTTTTTACCACAGCAGACTCTTATTCTGTTCCTTTGTGACACCAGAATCATCTAATTTTTTTGATCCTTATCAGAAGCATCACACACATATATATAGTGTTAACAAACTGGGTAATCTCTTTCCCAGGCCAAATTCAGATTTTCTGTAGTTTGGTTTTGGTTTTTTTCTCAGTTCGAAGTGTCCATTTTCTTTTCCTATTTTTCTCCACTCTTAACTCTCTCAGATTATTTTCCTGTGTTTTCCACCAAAATAACAGTTATGGATCAGTAAAAAAAATGGGAGGATCAGAATAATTATTGCAAAAACCTTCTGTCATCTGATTTTTCATCAGGATAAACAGAATTACTGTAAGTGTCCACCTGGAAATAAATTAATCTGTCCAATATTTAATGACACAACTCCAATGAAATAATATTTTACAATTTAATACATGCATTCTACGACAGCTCACTTTTCTGTCATAGTGCCAGAGTTTCTAAGAGATTTATTTAATCATAAATGTTGAAAAAATTCCACGCCAAACTCACCATAAAAAGTATAAATACATATTATAGCTAGTCACACTTTGTTAGAACAGTGTGTTCCAATAAGGGCTTCAGTAAAACAAAATTATACAACTTGCAGCATCATTTGAAGCATTTATAATTTCTAGTGCACTGAAGTTGCCAAGAAACCATCTGAGAAGCAGATGGGCATTACTGCTGTTAAAATGCAATCAGTCACACCAGAAAAGAATTGTGCCTTTCATACTTACAGAAGAAATATTAAAGATTCATATAATTTAATTTCTTATTTTTATTAACAAATAGTACAAAGGAACCAATTTTTTAAAATCTGGCTTCCTTAGTAGATTTCACTAGTGGCATTACTACTTCTATTTAATAACATGATCAAAAAATAAATAAAACACTATCTAGGCAACATCTCATTCAAAGAATTTCCAGCAGCAAGCCACCTGAAACTCTGTTGCTAAAGTTTTTCTTACTGAATGCCACCAAATAAAGCTTCATTAAAACTTTGATTTATTTAGAGAAATAAAGAAAAATCCAGCAGTTTCAAGACAAGAACTAAATTCTAAATTCTACATTTATTTTCAACTTTCAATACATTTCTTCTTAATATTCCATTATTTTCATAAAATACCATGCATCCATATCCATTACAATCAATAAATATCATCAATATTCACTAGAGAAGCAGCCCTCACATCCACTACAAGTTTATAGTATTATAAAAGTATAAACTATAAAATTTACATGAAATATTATTTCAAAGTCACTACGAGTAATACAAAATTAAGGCTTACCTGAGACTAAGCTTCTATGTTTGATTACCCCAATGCCATTTTTCTGAACATTGGTCTCACCGAAGATGATGTTCTTGCTTATTTCAAGAACATCAAATAAAGGACTTCCAAATGGACATATATAGTTTCTACTCTTTAACTGAGATATAATTTATTATTTTTGAATGTATATCCTGTGGATAACCCCAAAATTCTCAAGAAATTTTGAAGTTGCATTATCAGCATGGTCTGCATAGAAGATTGCAGTAATTAGAAGCACACACAGAAGAAATAAAACATCTAAATCAACATGCTCAACATAGTTTTATAATGAACCTCATTACAATTACACAACTATTTTCTGTTATACCAACAGAACATTCATCATCTCTTTTACTTTCAGAAGCAGATCACCTGATCAAAAGAAACCATGTTTTATAACAGAGGGTACATTTTGTACTCAGCCATCTGCATTTGGACCAGTTTCAAAGCCAAGATTGTTAACCAAGGTGTTTCTACAGATAGCACCATCTCTTTGGCTGTTGGAGGTAAATGTCATCTTTAATTCATTAAACAAACAGCACTTCTTTTCTCCTAGGCAGAAAATGCTGTCAGTCGTAATATTTTCAAGGTATTTTTTAAAACATTTAAGACATTTTTTGCAAGAGTTTTTACTGAGATAACGGGAAAATGGAAAATGAAAAAGGAAGCCTCTGAAGCATGAATATCTATCCATACACCCAAAGAATGATATTAAAAGAAAAAATAAATAAGGGCACTGAACTGTCTGTTAACTGTCCCAACTAATACACAAAATGGTCTCAAATATTTCTAGAATCTCACTGATTGATAAAGTGAATGAAATTGGTCTCGTTGCTCATTGTACCTACAGCTACTGAAAGGCAAGCAGCTGTTTCACAGATCCCATTTGCTTCTAGGAGGGGATTTTTTACATATCCTGGACCAGTCAAATAAGAACTGAAGCACACAGATAACAGTTAACTTCTATATTCTAAGATTTAATTTCTTATTTTTATGTCTCTCTGTTAAATATGATACTGCAAAATTGTTGCAAAATGTGGACTATGTAAAAATCTTTCTAAGAAAAGATGTTCTTTGATGTTTGATTTTTTATTCTTTCAAGTCGAATCAACAAGGAGACAACAAACAAGGGAGATTTAATCCATGAAACAGAGAGCAACTAACAAGCAAGCTCCCAGTGATGTCCATGAGTTAGAAACACAAATTGCATGTTGGCAGAATTGCTTTGTTAAGGCACAGAGCTGGACGTGCTTCAGCAATCTCAGACCCAGGGGGAGGTTAACAAGGCTTGGGAAGCAGGATGCCCACTCAAAGTGGACACAAAGAATGCAGAGTTTATAGACCACCTGGCAGAGCTCCCAAGATAAGGAAGAAGCCAACAAACCCAACCCAGCAACTGGGCTGAAATTGGCTCCAAGTGCCTGAAAGGTAATTCCAGCAGGGAGAGATTGCGACCACTGGAAAAAGAAACACACCAGCTCAAAAAAAAGAGAAAGCCTGAGCATGTGGAGTAATCAGTGTGGGAAATGAGAGACTCATTAAACAAGAGAAGATAGAATACTAAACAAAAGAACTATGCAACTTGTAGCAAATGAACACGAATTCCTTAGTTTGCTAAAATGTTCAAATAGTAAATATTTTTGATAGTTGATTCTTGGCTTGCTGCACATAGGTAACAAATATGATTTTTGCAGACAATACCTTTCCCACTACCCACTCCCTGCAGAGGAAAGGGAAAAAAATGGTCCTTGACGGCTACCTCAAAAAAATGAATTCAAATTTTGGAAAACATGTGACTGGGAAGATATGCTATTCCTCAAGAGGCAGGTCAAACAAATCTCCAAGAAAGACGAAAGAACAATAAAACTTCCCCGTGCATACACAGCTGATTCCATCTGAGAGTAAATTTCATGGAACAGTGCTCCATTCAAATACCCAGCAGGAAGCAAAGCCTAACATTTTTGAAGATAATCAAAGTCTCTGGATGAAGAGAACCACAGCCTAACTTCCTGTTTCTTCTCATCACACAAGTGGTCATGTCTCCATAAGAGAAAATTTAAGTGCATAAATGCATTCTTTTGCAAGCATTGAATTTGAATGTTTGTCCCTATTTTAAAGTGGCAATCAACAAGACAGTCTTTCCCAAAAAGCAGTTCTCTGAAGTATGCTAGAATCAAATGTAGAAGTTGTATGCATTAAGCACAACAATGGTGCTCTGATGATGCAGACATGTATCTGTATCTGCTCATGTGAGGCACATGTTCCTGACCTGCAGGTACCACAACTGCAAGATGGGGCCTGAGGCTTCCTCTGTGCTTCTGCACAGCCCTGTTGGCTCTCACTCAGCTCTTGATGGCCAGGTCTCTTTGGTCAGTAAATCTTTCCTCTTCTAAAGCACGCTTTACATGGGGGCTGACAGCAGGGTGCTGAGACAGGAGCCTTTTGCTGCCATTATGCAGGATGCCTGCAGTGTGGCAGGAGATCATGTGATGAATCACAGAAGCGTGAGTCTTGTGCTCCCCTCTGAGATTTGACGTCTGTGTGATTGGAAGAAAAGACAGAAATTCCTTAAAAATAAGGCTGAGATAAGGCATAAAGCATGATATTCATAATCCAGCTGACAAATGCATTCATACATTGAGTCACTCAAAAAAGCACATAATGGAAAAAAACAAAGTATATATTTTCGTATTCCCTAGGTGAATGGAAATGGAAAATAATTACATTAAAGTACTATTTAAATAACAAGATAATTAATAAAAGTTATTGGATCTTTCCTACTATACATTCCTATCCCAGATGTAGAAAGCATTGAACAATAAGTTGTAAGGGTACACTTTTTCGACCTGTAGTTTCAGTGACAAAACCAGAATGGCACGCCCAAATAGGTGTTGGAAGATGCTCTCTGCATTACCCCAGCACTACTCAGCAAGAGGCCAATTCTCTCCTAGGACATCCTTACTTGACAAACTTTTAAAAATGCAATTTATGAAATTGTAACTGAGCATAATTAAAACACTCAGCATGCAAACAGATAAGTATTGCATCACATTTAGATTAACCGGCAAATATAGCGTCCTTGAAATTGCAAAAGAAACATGAGGTATCAAAATACAGTCTTTCTCAAAATTCTAAAATAATTTTAAAATGGAGTTAAATGGAATCTGTCACAAATAATTATAAAGGTGTTCTACTGAGGTTTTCTCCCAGCTCCCAATGCTGCAGCAGTAAATCCTCAGGAAGAAAAAAACCCTCAACCAAACCAAACCAAAACAGAACATTCTCCTTCTGAGACACAATCACAGCCCCTGCTCCACAAGTGGGCAGAGATAAACTTCAGCTCCCAGGATTCTTTAATTGAATAGTGAAGTGCTGACTAAAATGCAAAAGAAGGAATCTCAACAATGAATGTCCCTACATCTATATAAAATAGCAAGATAGTGTACTCATGATGCAGAGACACCTGTACATTTCTCATCTTTCCAGACTTCTTTGGCCTCCCAGTGTGCACTCTCAGTAGTGCCCCATTCATTGATATTCCCCTTCCAAAGGAGAGCTGGATTCATTTCTCCTTTAGACTTCCTTATCTATTGTTAGAACTAGCTTTTCAGTAGCCTGTGAAAGTGAATTTATTACTTCATTAATTCTTAGTTCTGGCAAAGGCTCCCATAGATATTTTTAAACTGGTAAAATGATAGGATTAGAATGTATAAACCATGAAAGGTTACTTAATAAACTGGACAGTAACATACAGAATTTGTAAGAGCAAACTAAAATTCTAGTATCTTTAATATTATGAATTCATTACTTAATGGGCTAGGTGTTAAACTGTACCACTGCAGTATTCCTTGTGTCCTAATTATTAGGCAAGTTCAAATTATATTTTTTGTGTACAGATTTCACTTCAAAATTGCCAAGGTTATAAAATGAGTCTTCAAAAAACCCTGCATACAATCTGAAAGCAGGAAGAAATTACTTCCCTTTCCTGAATAATACATGTATGAAAGCAGAGATACAGCACAAAGATTATTGAGGTTTTTGAACGAGACCTGTTTTTCTACCTTTCCTGGAAGACTTCAGAGATTATTCCTCACTTACTGGGAAAGTAGCAAGTTTTGTGGGATGGCTCTGCCCTTCTGTAGAATACAAACATCAAGCTCATTTGTCACATCACAAGACACAAGACAGAGAATGAACCACACAACATCACTATGAAACCACCTGAATTACAGGCATGTGTTCTTCAGACACATGACTATCTGCTGGGTGACATCTACAGACACAGCACACAAACAACATTAGTTAACCCAGGAAAAAACCTGCAGAAAACTAACAACCTTTTGCATAAGTCTGAAAGTTAAAATTTGAACCTTAGCTCAACCGAAGGCTGAAGAGTGAAATTAATGTTTATCTATTAGAAAGAAAGGACATAACATTTTATATTAGTGAATGTCCAAAATGCTTTTACAATTTCAGTAATTTTGCAGCCATGTTTTAAGGGAACTGTTTCCAAAATCATTATATAACCCGTGAAGTAAGAAGAAAGGGAACCTGCTGCTGACTGCTTTCTAGAAACAAGCTGTACCTAGGCATTTATAGATAATAGCTTATACAATTTGCAAACCATGGGCTTTTAAAAAAATGCAAACCCTGATCTGTACTCCTATTTAAATCTTCCCTTCATAAATATATACTTTTCCTACCTAATCTCTAATACATTGAAGAGCGACATAGCTCATGTCTGGGAAAAAAGAAAAGCTTTTGCAACAACTTATCCCAACAACTCAGACTATATTAATACAATTAGTTTTATACTGCTGTTCTGAGATGCAACTGACACCAAACCTTCTTTTTTACCCCAACTGTCATTGATAAAGAGGGAGATCTTTCAGAGGATTTCTAGCAAAACCTTTTAACTAAGCTAAGTTCAACAGCTCCAGAGAACTGTGTTACAGATTTCAAAGTAAATGTAGACAGACTACAGTTTACCCAAAGGCTGCAAATTAAACAACTCCTTTCCATGATTCCTCTCATCTCTAGTTTACTGGTGAAGAACAGCACCAAGCTAGGATTCTGTTCAGATATTTACTCCTTTGAAGACAGTTGCAGAGATGAGATAGAGTAACTTCTCAAAGCTATGAAGTCTGCAAAGGATGCAAAATTTTCCATTAATTCTTTCTTATCACAGAAAGGACAAAATCTTTTACAATGACAGTCACAACAGGACACAGAACCTAGAAAGCAACTACCCCTTCATGCTTAAATATAAAATTAATCCTCCAGGTCTAAGAACCTCAGAAAATCAAAGCTCCATGAATTCAGGGAATGGGGAGGAGGTAAAAGGAGAAACCAACAAAAGATGATAAAGTACACACACAGACTTCTGTAAGACCTAAAAAAAGAAGAGCCATTTGCAAATACCATAATAATGTAGCACTTTCAAAATAATTTCCTTATGGAGCAGTTAAGTGGGTTTTCTTGCAAAATTTATAAGGTTTTGTTGTTAAGTCTTATACTTGGGAAAAACTCTCAGAAGCAATTTTTTGAATATGATTTCAAAGTTATACTATAGAAAACAGCTAACAATTAAACCAATTCTGACAGGGAAGTGGAAAACACATTAAGAAGCGAAGCAATAAAAGAGCAATGAAGTATTTGGACATAGGATATCCAGGCTGATTATTTCACTTGTCTAGAATCAAACAGGAAGTTTGTGCTGAAAGCATTAATGAGCTTTTAAAAAACTATATTTCTAAGCTGAGAAGCACCTACAATCTTTCTTCAGAATAAGATTTACTTAAACAAATACTTTCCAACTAGGATGATTAAATTAGATATATTTTCCTTTAAAAGAAAAAATTAAAGAAATATTCCTTTGAAATGAACTGCTGTGATCACTACAGACCATTCAAATTAAATACGTTTTTTCTTTTAAAGTTAAACGTTGTTGCTGAAGTTTTACAAACATCAACCAAGGTGATACAAATGTCTAAGCAGCTGCCACTATATTTTATTACAGTGAAGTAGAAGCACAGATTAACTAAAGAAAAAAAACATGCTTCAAGTTTAAGTAATTTTATGTAAGTGAAGACTTCAATTCAAAGTAAAATAAAAGTAACTTGAGATTAAAAAGAATATGAAAGTTTAGGGGCTTTTTTTAAACATATTGTTATACTGTCTCTTACAGAAAACCACATAATTTTGTTTTAGGGGACGTGTCTTACAATACATTTGGCAACAAGACAAGTGAAATAAAAGCAAACAAAAATCTCATGAAACCTCACAAGTATATAATTCATAATTATGAAAGCCAGCAAGATTGTGTGGTGCCTTGTAAATTTGCTTGAAATAAACTTGTTTAAATAAAACCTCCAAAATCTATTTGGTGAAATAAAGTCTTTAAACAATCCCTTTATCACAAGCTTAGTGGAATCACTTCAGGAGTTACTGAACATCTTCAGCAAATTATGCAACTGCTTTGACACGCCTCCCAGGTTAAACAATTTTCAGATTTCAGAAAGTTTGCATTGTAGTTATGCACAATTCCTTGCTAAAACTCTATAAGAGGAATGGCATCTACAATGAATAAGTGACTTTTTTCAATACTAGAAACAGACTCACCCTCTACTTCTTGCCTTTCAAAAATCATCCATTTAACATTACTAGCCTTTATTTAACATAAAAATAATTAAAAAAGAATTGAAGATGTCAAACACTTGTTTTGTAGTGAGCTATGAAACTCTGTTATTAAAAAGGTAATATTTTCCTGCTTCCCAGAAAAGTGCCATGTTCACACCAGCCTTTTAACTAACAGGAACAGATGGGTCCAACTGGATACAGGCATGATGGGGCACTGTGGTAGAGCAAAAGAACATGTTGATTCTCATACCTCTGGCAGATGGGAACCAGTCAAAATTAATTTTAGACTAAAAATGTTTTGCTGTTTCTTAGTAAAAAAAGAAAAGAAAAAAACCCACTTGGAAAAATATGCTATTTTATACATATCATCAGAGCTCAGACAACAGCAGCTTTCAAAAAGTTGGTACCATACATTAAAACCAATTACATAGACTTACTGTATGCCATTTTTAAGCCTGTGAATAAATTAGAAATTCCTGAAAACAGTAGCTTATAATGGAAGTGCTGACACAACCTTAACTACAGCAGTAAATGTGCTGCTATTATGAAGTTGTTATGGCAACTAGAAAGATCAAATTGAGAGAGAAAGGAAGAATATGCATAAGCAAAACTTAAAAATCTTTGACACCACCCCCCACAAACTCTCCCAAAATTTGTGGTCACGATGTTATTGCTCCTCACCTTTAAAAAAAACAAAACCAAAAGAAAAGCAACCCCAAAAACCTGCAAAACTTGCCTTTAACACAGTGAGGTGTAGGGCTGCCAAAATACTGTAAAATCCAAACAAATCAAAGGACATAATCTATTTTGATCATGAGCAGTGTGAAACATAGTCAGTTGAAAGATATCTGGCCAGCATCTGGTGAGCACATATCCATCAGATAACACAAGTTAACAAATAACAATTATGCAAAACTGTTCAGTCTTCAAAACAGTTCCATAATTTGTTATCAATCTGAATAGTTTAGTAACAGCAACCTGCTGTAATTTGGCTGAATCAGACAGTACATTCACAAATACCGATTCATTAATTAAAATGTGATTAAAAATATAATTGCAGCTCATATATTTGTGAAACAATCATTACTTACCCTTTCTAATGCTGTGTTAAACAAAAGTAGAAATCTTTGGCTGTTTCTAATATTGAAATAATGGGGGAAAAAAACATACCAAGGCAGTCAAATTTTAATACACAAAAATGCTCAAAGTATGATTTCTAAAACAAATTAATTAGAACCTATGTCAGCACAATAATTACTTTTATCAAAGAAAAAAAATTAATAGTCTAATTGCAAGTGACATTCTTGCAAAATTTCACTGAATAAAATTTCCAAAAAAGTGTTAGTAGCAACCAACAGCACTAGAAATAATGTTAAATTATCATTATCAGGAGTAGTGGTGTAAATTTTTATTACAGCATTCTATCCAAATTCATTTACGAGCAACACTTTGACTAGAAAAGTAGAAAACAAACTACTTGTCTGTCTTTTCAAAGAATATCATATTAAAGCCACTTTTTCTCAAGTCTAGCTTTACTGCCAATAACTAAAATCTAGGAAGCACAAAAGCCCTCAGATGTCTGACATGATAAGAGTTGCACTAAGTACCTTTACTCACACATTTCCTAGGTAACAAAACTGCCTTTTCTTTTAAGCTATCTCATTCCATTTCTCTTTTGAGCTTGTTGATCTATACCATTTTCCAGACTACAGGAAATACTCATTTAATATGAAGAAATCAATTTTTAGAAATGCCTAAGTATGTACTTTCACTGAGAGGTAGTGAATATTGCTGTTAAATTCAAAACAATTTTAAGATTCAGGCTGACCTGTTCTTAAGACAAAAAATATTCAGCGTTAATTATCCAATTGATTTCAAAATTTTAAAACTTTGAATACTGTTTTTATTTTCAGGCACAACGTATTCTGTATTGAGCACTGAAAAATACAGTACTGCAGATGAACTTCATTTAGCTGGAAGATAAATATTCCTTTGAAAGAAGAGAATTATTTAATCTGAAATAATCAATAATTATTGATGTGAGATCACAACAAATACAGAAAAACACTCCACCCTAAAAAAAAGAGATAAAAGAAGCCAAAAGAGTATTTTGTTCACAAAGGCAAGAAATACTTCTAGGCAACAAAAGCAGAAATAATGATGACATATTCTTCAGAACATTAGCTCTTCGGCAATTTAAAAACTCTGATAAGTACACTGCTTTTCTCTGAAAAGCAACCACTAGTTATCAACTTGCCTGAAACAGGTAATCTTACAGCTCTCTAAAAGCTGAATGACAATATTCAGAGAAAAGGTAAAAATAGGATTTCCATGTGCATAGCTGTTTGTTGGATAAATGGTAAACACTTGATAGAATTCTCAAAAAGGATAATGCTTAGAAGTGTTCTCTCACTACGCCTTCTTTTAGGGTTTTTTCAAATTCATTTGCAATGATAGCGTTAGTGATTATTATGCATTTTATAACTCATAGAAATGGTTCATTGAGATACAGCTTTACTGATCACTCAGTCTTATTAGAAAAATGGTTTTCCAATATATTTGACAAATTACTTTTATACAATGGGGGTAATACTTGGCCTTTAGGACTTGAAGAACCCATAATTATTAATTGTGAATGAACTAACACAGAAAATACATGGCTTAATACTATTTGCAAAGCTACCAGCTTTGATACTGTAAATATCAAATATCACTGTAAGATTGCAATGAAATTTCAGTGAGCTTTGAAATCAAATTCTCACACACTTAAAATGCAAAATCTTTTTAAAAAGCATTCTGCTCACTTATGCAACTTTTAAAAGCACTCTTCTTAAAGCAGGTAAGTATATTACTCATCCTACATCAAATTTTCAGGTGCAGAGTTTCAATCCATTGTTAACTAAAGCTACATAGTAGGTTTTGTGCATAAAACCACTCAAAAAGTAGGAACTGAAACAGAAATCTGTCCAAGTATGGGACTTTTGCCTCACTCCAAAGTGAACTTTTCTGCTATCACAAAGTTATGCAGAAGACAGCACGCCTATGACCCAAATGAAAGGAAGCAGAGGGATGTCGCCAGTCCCCCGTGATTCCTTACTGCTGGCTGAGAGGTGTGAGAACTTCATGCCAACTGATGGTTTTTACAGACAGGGACTCCCTCACCAGGCCACCCTGTGAGTCCAAGATAACCAAACTCTGCAAGGAAGTAGTCCCTCAGGGCAGCACTGACTGTCATGCAGCAGATACCCAGTCACAGGATGGACTACAGGCCCTTTGGAGTGCTCAGTGGTGCGTGCCTGAAGCTTTTGCTACTTCAGTCATACCAACAACATTCCCCACCACATCCATCTTAGTCATGCTGCTTATATATAACTTCTTCCTGTTACAGATTGACCAAACAGAAAAGATTTTCAGAACAGCATTCTAAAATACAACTCTTTGTGCTATATTCAAGGTTGAAAAATTTAAACACGTTCATCTTCAGTGTTTGAATTCTTAACACTAATGTTAATTCTTAACACTAATTTAGTCTTATCCCAGACTAAAGTAGCACATGAAGATATCAGAATTATTGTCATCCCGTAAATTTTAACATGCTGCTTTATCTGAGTTATCCTCATCTCCAAGTTTGAGAGAGCAGAATACTTTTGACACTAACACACAGAGCTCAGTTTACCTTCTCCTGAAGAGGGGAAAAAAGTGGGATATATATATATATATGTTTGTATATATGTATATATACAAATATATATATATAAATTATTTTGTGCTTCAGGACTTCTTCAGGGTACAATCACAGAGTAGTTATTTGAGTCCTCTGTTTTGGGATTTGCCAAGGGGGAAGCAGATCAGGCTGGTATTTGTCTCCCAAAAGATTACCTGAGAATACGAAGGTTGTGCCTTATCAGATTCCAATTACTTGGAAGGTTTTCATAAGAATCAACACTTTTATGAAATATGCTAATAAATTTAGGACACTTTCAGTTCAGCTTAGGCACAAACTCCAGGCATAGATTGTATATGTAAAGACAGAAATCATGAGAGAGAAAGTGTTAATATTATTTCAGAAAGTATGCCTCATTTCAGCATGGACTTTATATCATGTACCCATTGTATCCTTGGCAACTCGACTTGTTATCTAAAGAGACAAAATTGACAACTTGGATTTAAAGTTACAGCCACCATATACATCTAGGCTTGGATTTGGTCTAGAGCTAGATAGAAGGAAAGCTAGAGACCAAAAATACTCCAAAAGTTATTTGATGTGATATAAGGGCATAACAGTGCTCATAATTTTTGACTGGATAAACTAGAAAAAGCTTTATCCAGATGCTCTCCATCATTTCATAACAAAGAAGACAAAGGTAAGTTTTCAAAGATTAGAGAGAGGTTACTCAGAGTAAACAAGTACAGACCAGCAGAAGGAGCCCTTTGGCCCATCACCATTTTGGTGGGTTTTATATTTCACCCTGGTTTTAAAGTAATCATCATTTTATCTCTTCTTTACCTTCAAGGTACAGAAGGCAAAAAGAGAAATAAATTGATTGTAAACACTTTCGTGTCAATAAATTTTAAAAGAAAAGTTACACTAAGAAGATTCTGAGAGAAAAAAAAACCTCTATATTAAGGAAAATTTCTAAGCATCACATTATTTTCCCAACAATCATCATACATTGACCTTAACAACACTGATATTACAAATTAAGATTTTATCCATCATATTTTATATTTATGAAGGCTTATGATATACCGAAGTGAGTTCTTCAAAATATATTATTTTTTCCATATTAACCTTGAGAGAGCAGTTCCTCAACATTAAATCAGACAATTTAAATTTCTAAATTAATTAGAAATGGATTTGTGAGTGTTTATGATACAAAGTGTGTAATGAGTTTGAACATAATCTTCATACAAAGAGACCTTTGAAAAGCATTTTTTTTAAATGTTAAGGTTTCCTTTTGCAGGGAAAATAAAAAGAAATGTGTGGGTTTCATCTGTAAATTAAGTTATAAATGAAAACCTACAAGATAACAGCCAGGGTCCCCAAATGAAAGGCTACATGAAGCAAAACACAAACCACGATTTTTAAAGCAGATCTGTTAGAACATCCTTTTTTATAAAAAGCTAGCTTTGAATAGACCTTAACTTGACTGGAGTTTTTAACCCTATGAATGACATCCACCCTGTCAAAACAACTCTGGTCTGTTTTACCTGATCATATTCCAAAATAGCAGGTTTTTTCCTGGTTTGTTTCTTAATGACAAGCTGTTAAAACACAGAGAACCTATCAAACCTAATATTATCATCTGCTGCCTTTTTCTTCTAGTACACACTGCCGTCCATCAGAAGAAATAATTAATGGTTCTATTATGTATGAAAGCATCATCCTGTCAGTTCAGTGACTGGTTTGAATAGCTCATATCTGCCACTCACTGATGCCATGCGTGCTCACTGTCCTGAGAGATGACAAAACACTACACCCTTTAGGATTTTTTTTTCCCCTCTCTCTAAAGCAGCATTTCACATCTGTGTCTGACAGAAGCATGAGGAGCTGAGAGAGACAGACCTTCATCATCCTTCACAGAATAATGCTGCATGGATTAAAAGTTAAGACCTGATGTCTACTGATCCTGCATATTTCCTACAAAAATCTAAAATGTGGAGGCTACCAAAATGTGTAGGGAAATAACTTTTCAATGTTGGAACAGCACCAGAAAACAGATGGAATTTACTGGATATCAAATATTTTAATGATTTTTTTTTTTTAAATGGGTGCTGAATACTTGAGATAACCAGGGTCAGTAGATTTCCTTTTTTTATATATTTCTTTTGGTGGGGGGGGAAAGATGCAAAGTTCACAGGTCCTTTCTGTTACCTGATCAGGGCAGAATTAACACAAATCCTGAATGTGGATGAACTCAGATACTGAAGATACCTGGAAATAAACTGGAAACAACCAATACCACAAGAGCAAAGCAGCAGTGAACAAGAAGACGCTGTGGAAGAGAAATCACAAGACGAGAGTGCACAATGCATTTCAAATAGAAAAAAGCTTCCTATCTGCTGAGTGAGTCTCAGTATATTCTGACAGAGCACAGACACAGCTTCAATCAAATATTTCCTAGGTAAGTTTTTATTTCATATACTGCTTTGATTGTTTCTCATATCAACTTATACTTTATACTGTATTAAAAATAACTCAATTAATTTAAAATTCTTTATACTAACACCGAAGTTTAAATTCTTCAATGACAGATGTTTGATGTTCTTAGATTTTCTATACTGTAAAAATAAATCTCTCTTTTGATATTAAGGTTACTCAAAGGAAAACCTCTTAAATGATCTCTTGACTTATACCAGAGTGAAATACTTCCTAAGATTTAAATCCTTCAAAATATTTTAATACATATTTCCATGCAAGGCTGTTAAGGAAAGAAATTTTTTTAAAAGCCATGCTTCTGTTAATAATACTACAAAACATTTACTGCACTTCATTATCTATTTAACCTGGCAATGCAAACATTTTGCATCACAGCACCAGATGTAAGAGGATATCTTTTATTACAGAGTAATAAATCTCTATTTATATAAAAGAATATTAAATAAAGCTAGAAGTGTTGATCAGTTATGTATGAAAGGTAAACTACAGCACAGTAAGGAAACAGCACCATGTTAATACACTCCAAGGTACTGTGTACAGAGTGTCAATAAGAAGACTGGACATCTGTCTCCCAGTTTAACTATAAAAAAGAAGGTGCAGGTCATCTCATTTTTCTCACAGACATGAACTCTACATGCAAATAGCATGCAAAACATTCCAGAATGAGATTCTACCATCTATTAGGGCTTCAAAAATAAACAGTACCTTTTAAGCAAAAAATTACACATAGAAATCATAGAGAAAGATACATTTGTCAGATACAAAAACCTCCTACAACCCTTGAAATTAAAAAACAATTAAGAATTTTATATCATTTAACATACCATTTGTATTATCACACTGGTCAATTTTGTAATCAATAGCAGCTTTGGAAAACTACATCTTTGCTGCTACTGTCTTTTATTGTTTTCACACCATTTTTTTCTATCTATTAAGACGCAATATTTCTTCTTCTAGCATTGCTTTAAGTATCTCCTCTACTTCTCTCTGTATCACTTCCCTTGTTTCTATTTAGCACATCTGATTATATTATATTCTTATTTCATATAATTTTCAATTCTTTCTGGTTTTTTCATGTTTTGCTAAACAATATCTCTCTTGCCTGATTCTTGCTAAGGACAGACTGATTTGCCATTCACAAATATCCGTTATGAACCCTTCACTTATGTGTAAAGCATTTAAGAACTCTAGCAAGTGCTAGAAAACTGAACTTACTTGCCAAAGACTGGTAGAATAGTATGAGACTAAAAAACTCAAGTTGATATGAGACAAGGCTCATTGTAGTATAAGGAGTCAACAACATACTCCCAAAATAATGGCAGGATATGTGAAACAACTTCGGCAAGAAAGGGGTCATCTCATGCATATTAGCGTGGCATACTCTGTATATCGGAAACTTGTTCTACTAGTCACACTTTCCACTGCCATGGCATTTCCCTAAACACACCTAAGTCTTCTACTTAACACAAAGACATTTCTATTATTCTAACCCTTTTCCATTTTCCCATTTGCTCTATCTAATGAGAACTTGATGGAATTTTTGCTAGTGCGCTCGTAACTCAGCCATTTTGTTGTTGACAGGTTCCAGTACTGTCTGTATTTCCCTGGTTTCTGTCCTTTTCTCTCTCAATCATTTTTTCCCGTGTCTCACTTCACATATCACCCTGATCCAGTAAGAATTCTTCCTGCCTCCTCACAGCTCCTATACAACATGCACTGATAGTTTGTCTCACATCCAACACATCAGGAAAAAATCATAAGTGAGGAAGCAGGTCCTGTGCAATATACACTAAAATAATATGGCTGTAAGTTTCAATAGAACCAGTTCACAATTTCCATAACTTGAACCATCAAAGCCTTCTACAACCCAATAACATTTGCAACAAGCAGCAAAATGCAATACAGCTTTTATCAACTGATTTCAGAAGACAGTTTTCTATCTGCTAGATGTGGTTCAGAGTTGGATATTAAAAAAGAGAGAAAAATAAGAATTGGAATTCAACCTCTGTTTCTCTAAGTACTGTTCTCACACTAGAGATTTTGCTAACTTGAATGTTTTCTGAGTTTTTTGCCCTCTCTTTTGTAAAAGATACTACTTATCGTGGCTTAAAAACAAAACACAATAAACAACATCCCCCCCAAAACCACCACTCCAAACTCTAAACATGCCAGCTAATCAACACCCTTATTTAAGAAAAATCAGGTGACTATTCAAAGATTTCAAAAGGCTTACTCAAAAGCTTGTATTTTACGAACTTCTGAACTGAGAACTGCAGTTAAGGCTTTTTAAGAAAGCTTACTTTTTTTTTTAAGAAAGCTTACTTGTAGGAAGAGCTGGATACAACTAGTATTTTTTTCAATATGCAATATTCTTAAAACATGGATTATTTCAGATGTATTCATTAATAATTTTAAGTCATCAAGATAAATGTTATTTTTAAGTGCATTTTTTCCGCTCACTCATCCTCAAAGAATTCAGATTTATTAACTAAATGAACAGTTTATTATTAGTTACAAAATCTAACCTTCCATGCAACCAGAAATAAATAACAAAGAATCACAGAATATGCTGAGTTGGAAGGAATCCACAAGGATCATTGAGTTCAACTACTTGCCCTGTACAGGACCATTCCCAAGAATCACAAAGTGCCCATGAGTCACGAAGTGTTTTCCGAAATGCGTAATTATGTAAAATTGTATCACCTGAAAGCAGTAAGTCAATATTTATTTTTCCACCTTTATCATAATCAGTTGTTTAAGGATCACTAAGCATTTGACAAGGATATCTTTTCACTTCCACTCTATTGAGTTGTTTGTAGATGTGAAATGAATAAATCACATCACAAAATAACAGGCAGTTGCCCAAAGAGCACACATCTGCCTGGCAAAACACACGTATGGGACCCCTTCACAAATTCAGCAAGTAGCAAATATTAAAGTGGTAAGATATGGTTTAATAAGTCTTTTAAAAACTATGTGAATTAGACATAAACCAAAAGTGCCAACTGCCCACTCTGGGCAGTTATCAGCTAAAAGAAATCCACAAAGAGGAGCACAGATTTGGAGGTACACATACTGCTGAGCTGCTGGCCTGTCTTCTGCATTCACTATCACATCTACCAAGATTACTACATTACAGGTAAAATATAAGACACTTCTACACTTCCATCCTTTTATTAAAAGAACTCATGTAAGTTTATAGAAAGTAAGGAGTGAAATTCAGAACTTATGCTCCTATAGTTAAATCACTGATGCAGTAAGTGTGTTTCACCTTGAATTACAAATGAACACAAAACTCACCATGGCCATTTGTGCCTCTCACAAGCCCTTCATTAAATTATCCCCTGCCTCCTCAGTGTAATGAGAAAAAAGGCACTAAAACACTTAAAACCATTTGCACTATAAATACATGAGGGTAATATTATGCAGTATTGCCAACCAGGTGGAAAGAGCTATCTTTCAAAAAGCCAAACTGACTGATATTGGTTATATTCATTTGTTTTTTTCATCTACATTCCTACATATTTTTTCATATATACTCATATATAGAGGGTTAGTGTTTTTGTGGGGTTTCTATTGTGTTTATTGTTCTTTTTTTGTTGGGTTTTGTTTACTTGTTTTTGTTTTGGGGGGTGGGTTTTGTTTTGGTTTTTGTTTGCAGTTTTTTTGAATAAAAAAAACTTCAGGTCATGCAAAACCAGTATATGGCTACATTTGACAATGCATGGGGCAGACAGGCTGCTGACTCAAAACAGGAGCACAAGGGCTTACATAGATATAAACTGCTTTGGGAAAGTGCAGACATGGCAAAGCAGCATCTGCAGAGAAGGAAGCTTTGTTACAGCAAATGCAACTGCGTGTTCCTGGCAACTCAAAACCTGCAGCCCAACAGCCTCAACATACATGTGCTCAGCTCATTCCTCCCTTTCTTTGTGATACCTGTCCTTGAGCAAGCTTTAGGTCCCGCAAGGGCTGCCTCCACACTTTAAATCTCAATTAACCAAACCCTGTGTCAGCTTTTCCATTCTTTTTTTTTCCCAGAATTGATATAAAATTCATGGATCTACAGTTGCCTAAATAGCTCCATTTGATAGCACTTTTTTCTCATCTAGAATGACATTCCCTAGTGTTCCTCAATACTCCTGAAACTATGAGACATTAAAAATACCCATTTGTATAGTCTGCCTCAATGAGCAATATCAATGCTTTACAAGGAATTCAACTCGCTATTCCAGTAATGAAGTCAGCAAGCATGCTAAAAATCTTGAAATTACAGATAAGTAAATTCTTTACAGGACCTCAACACCTTCCAACAGTTTTAAACTGACACCATCTCAAACTTTAAATATTAATTTAGTGATTCTGCAGCTTACAGAGGAGAAAGAAGCACATCACTTGGGAAAGGTCACACCACATCCATCAGAAACTTCCTACAGCCCCAAATTCTGCACAACAATGACCAAGAGAATCAGTCTAGGAATGACTGAAAACAGGGCACACACACATCCAATACTTCCTCAGAATTATTCTGCCTGCCTCTAGCTATTTGCAGTTCAGGGATTTTTTGAGCCAGAGATAATGTCTAATTCATAAGATAACTCTCTAAGTAGTTTTCCAGTTGTTTTTGAACCTGCAAAAAACTTCAGTTTCCACAAGATCTCGTGACAAATTTTTATATTTTTGAGTTACATCAAAAAATACGCTTGCTTTGAATTTGCTGTTCAATATTCCTAACTTCTTCCACTAGTAGAGACAATAATAACTTCTTATTTATCGTATTAATCCTTATGTGATTTCACAGAGGGCTATGGTATACTGTTCTCATTGGTCTTTACAGTTGAAGACCTCAATTTTATTCTACTCATACCATCCTTAGCTATACTTTTTATGTAAATTCTTCCATATTGGAAGATATGTTGGTTGTCCTGCTGGCCTTTGCTGTATCTCTTCAATACTGTTTCCTTGTGGAGCTTCTGGGATCCGAAGCAAAAAGCTACACAATGTGCCTGTGTCACTGATTTAGATGGTGACACCACGATGTATTTTCTGTTTTCTTCTCTATTCTTTTCCCAATTTCTGTAGTTCACTTGCTTTCAACTAGGGAGGAATACCAATCATCTGAGATGACTTTAAATATATAGGGACTGTTTACATGCACACACACATACTGTACTTCATCTGCAGAAAATTTAATCTGTCATTTCTGTGGGGTTTTTCTGCAACTTTCTGCCATCCTCAGGCTATATGGAATTAGAGGAGAAAAAAGATACACACTTTTAAAAGTGAAGGCCACAACACATCAGATCAGTCCAAGAGCTCTAGGTGATTCTCCACCACTGAAATTCACGGAATCACAGAATGGTTGGGGTTGGAAAGGATCTCTGGAGACCACCTAGGGCACCCTACCTGATAAACAAGATTCACCTAAAATGAGTGGCACGGGAACTAGTCCAGGCATGTTTTGAATATCTCCAGAGAAGGAGACTCCACAATTGTTCCATTGTTCCGGCACCCTTGAAAGAGTTTGTTCTCATATTCAGATGAAACTTCCAGTGTTTCTGTTGCCCCTTGTCTTGTCACTGGACACCACTTGAAAACAGTCCAGCCCCATCCTCTCGTCACCTGCCCTTTAGATATTTATATGCACAGATGAGGTCCCCTCAGTCATCTCTTTTGCAGACTAAACAAACTGAGGGACAACTCCCTCAGCCTTTTCTCATAAGAGATGCTGTCTTGCTGCCCCTTCACTGGACCAGCTCCAGGAGCTCCCTGTCTCTCTTGTGCTGAGGAGCCCAGAACTGGACACAGCACTGCAGGTCAGGCCTCACCAGGGCTGAGCAGAGGGGCAGGATCCCCTCCCTTGACCTGCTGGCCATGCTCCTCCTAATGCAGCTCAGGATCCCTTTGGCCTTCTTGGCCCCCAGGGCACTGCTGGCTCAGGGACAGTTTGTTGTCCCCCAGCACCCCCAGGTCCTTCTCCACAGAGCTGCTTCCCAGCAGCTCAGCCCCCAGCCTGGGCTGGTCCATGGGGTTATTCCTGCCCAGGTGCAGGACCCTGCACTTGCCTTTGCTGAATTTCAGGCAGTTCCTCTCTGCCCATCTCTCCAGGCTGTTGAGGTCCCTCTGAAGGGCTGCACAGCACTCTGGAGTATTGGCCACTCCTCACAGTTTGGTACTCTGTCCCTCCATGCAGGTCATTGATCAGTAAATTCAAAAAGTACCAAGCCCAAGCGATGCCAATTACAGCTCTCTAACTAACGAGTGGCACTGATCACAGCCCTCCAAGCTCTGCCATCCTGCCAGTTCTCAACCCAGCTCTCCATTCACTCATCCAGCCTGCATTTCCTGAGCTTAACTCTGAGATGTGGGACACATGTCAAAGTCAAAGGAGACATCTTTAAATCAAGACTGACAAGAGCTTTTGACAATAGCTGTACTAAGAGGTTTGTCTTAAGTCAAACATTAACCAGTTCACAACTTGCTTTGATGACTGCTCATTTTATTTAGAAAAGTTTATCCAGTCACAAAGGGTTTCCTTGGCTTTGTAATCTGAATTTTACTGGCTATGCTGGGGTTTGCCTCCCATATGATTAGAGAGAACCTTGACCGTTGTCTTTCAAGTCACTAAGGAATTTGGGCTAGGGAAAGAAACAGCAGCAAGTTCCCCTTCCTCAAATTTGTCCCAAACCTTACTGAAACTAATTTTTTTTTATTATGCTTGCTATTTCACGTTTTGAAAGTTAAAAAATGGAGGAACTATACTTAATGTTTCTTGGTAGTATTTTATTACTAACATCTAAAAGCAAATAATGAAAATATAATTTAATTAACCATTAAGTTATATATGTTTGAAAAACATCTTGCAAGGAGAGGAGGAAATGGAATAATTTCTAAGTTTAGCTGTGCCCAGCTGTCAGAATGATTTTTTTTTTTATTCATGCTAAGATTTAGACCATAAATATTCTTTTCTCCTACTGAGCAGTTTTGGAAAAAGAGGTCTTTAATTCATAGTCCCAATTTTGCTTCCAAAATGGATTCTACAGTTCACTTCCTCAGGTTCATACAGTCACTGTAGCAGTAGAAAATGCTAGTATGTTAAAATACTTTAAAGTAGAAAAAATTGCAAATAGAAACCCCAAAAAGAACAAAAGACTCTTCTATTAATAAGTGAACAGACAAAAGAAGGTTCACATGCACTCATACAGATGAACTATTCTGAAGTACAGGCACTAAAGTCAAATAATCACTACGGTTTTTTTGTTGTCGAGTTAGGGCTTTTTAAATAAAAAGATAACATGACCAAATCAAACACTTTAGGCACTTTAAAATGCTTTGTCTCTAGTTAAATGTTACTTTACACAGAGATATTTATAAAGATCAATTTTCTTAGACAAGCTAAACTATGCTTGTAAGGTAAAGGTATGAGATCTGATGCTTTCAGATCACATTTCTACAAGTTAATTTAGTCATCTCATATTTGTAGGCAATTTTCCTCTTAGAGGCTAGATTATTCTTCCTGGAGATATCTACTCCTCCTGCTTACTCTTCTTCCTCCTCCTTTTTTCATAATCAAATACAACTCAGAGAAATAAAGTTGTCTGTGGGACAGAAAGAGAATATATAAAACCAAGTGTAAGGGAACAATTAATAAGGCATTATGAAAAGAATAACAGAAGAAATATAAAAGAATGGGCAGACAGAACCATGTAGAGTTACACGAAAGAATATTTTAAGCAAGAAAGGATGTAGACTTATTTGCATTAGAAAATTTACTTGTCAATATTCTAACTGCAAATGTATATTAAGATGAATCAGAAATAGGCATCTGGATTTAATCCAACTTAACCCAATACACATGCATGTTACTTTTATCTTACTATTATCAATAGCAATTCTAGTATTTTACTGATTCTGCAAGATCTTTCCTTCTCAACAGCTGTTCCATTTCATGTTCCTGCCAACTCTTTTGCACCATTTACGTAGTCAAATCAGGCAATGAGATCCATATTTGGTGATGGGCCAAACCCATAATATCACCAAAGTGTCTTTCAAACATTTTCTTCAGAAGAGGGGAGGGAACCTTACTTTATTATCAAGGGCAGAAACAAAATATAAAGCAATTTCAAGTTCTGTCATGCCAAATTCTATCTTCTAATGATTTTTTTGAACACTAGGTACACCTAGAAGACAAAAAAACAACACTAACAAGGCTCCATTTTAAGGAAGTCAGAGAAAAAGTTCTGTTTTCCATTAGAACCACTTTGATGTATTTCCTTGGGCATTGGAAAGGTTACAGTGAATACTGCAAAGGCAGCAGTGTTCACTGAATAGTATAAATTGTATAAACTTGCTGTCTGGAATTGTTACTCTTACACCCCTAGCACTTTATTTATTCAGAAAAATCTAACTCCGATTAACTCCTATTACCAGTGAACTATCAATTTATAACACTTGGCTTTCCAAAACTTCCTTTCTGCCAGCATTTTCCCAGCAAAAAGTTAACCAAGTGTCTTGAATGAAAATTTCATTGCTATAAATATCTGCAATTATGGCCTCTTGCTTTTATGACACAAAAATCATTAGAATTATATAACGATTTTAAGTAATTCCCATGTTGAAATAGTTCTTCAGCCTTGTCCCCTTTTATTTATTTTAATTGATACACAATTTTCAGTGACACATTTTCTGTATATTGAAGCACAAGCACCCAGTCAAAGAAACCCATATTATCACAGGCTGTTTCCAGTCAACAGTATAAAAAGAAGAAAATATGATCACATTCACAATCCAAATTATCTGCAGCATATTCAGAAATACCACACTTTATAAACTCAGACAATGAATGTGCACTGTCAAAGGAAGGTTATCTGATTCACACTCCAGTAAAGGTTGAAAATTAGTCAGAATCAAAGAAAATATAATTCTTCCCCACTTGCATCCTCTTCTGACCCTCAAACATGACTTTTATAAAAAGAGTTTTTAGTTCACAATTTTACACACACAAGGGCTTGGTTTGCAAGAAAGGGCAACAATGGGATACAAAGAATTCCCTTGAGGCCGGAAGAGACAGTTAATACAACTCTTGTTTTAACAAAACAAGCTTTGGCAAGGCTCAATATACCTTTGACATTCTTCAGGAAAATTACTCAACTCTAGAGAAAAAATAAGCTGTTTCAGAAAAAAAAAAAATCTTTTAATTGCTCAGAAGAGCCATCTTCCTATACAACACAGAAATGCCAAAGATGCCACTTTCCTAATGAGCTGAGAGTGAACAATAGGGAAAAGAATATTGAACAGATGAGGAACGAACAAGCGATTTAGACAAAAATATGAGGCAGGGGAAGGGTCAAGAGAAAGTCTAGACTAGAAGCTGGATGTAGGAACCAGGAGTTCTTGAGCCACAGGGTGAGACCAAGGAAAGAATAACCTCAAAATTAATAGGCGTGGCTAAGGCACACTAAAACAAAAAGCACTTAAAAAAGAGCAGGACAAGGAGAACCCAAGCCATCAAGACCAGATTTGAGGAGGAATTTCAGGACCACAGAAGAAATAAGAAGAAAGGAGGAGCGGCAAATGAGATTAAGGAACTAACAGGCACTCCATATTCTTTAAAGCACTGTCTACTTCACAGCCCTTCTTTCACTCCAAAACTGATGCTTAGAAACAGCACTGCTCCTTGCAAATGAATTTCTGAGACTATTCCTAGAATAGGTTTCACCATCTCTTCTGATGGTGCTTCACATGCAGGCTGATCACAACACATCTTTGGAACATGCACCAGTGAACAAGGAAACAGTCTTATCACAGTTTTGTTTGTTAATAGATATCAGAAATAAATCCACGCTTAGGAGAAATAGAACAAATATAATCTGGTTTCTACAATTAAACCAATCTGCTACATCCAATAGTCTTATCTTTCCCATAAACAAAAACTTCTAGTTTTACAAAACTTTGTAGAATTTCTGTTTCTATTTTGTTTCTTTCTCTAAAGTAAGCTGCTGAGAAATGGAACAAAAATAGTACAATAAAACAAACACAGCTCCTCCAAATCAATCAACATCTTTTATTAGTATTACCATAGAAGTGATATATATTAATGTCATTATTGGAAAAGAACCAGTACTTTATCAATAAGCAAAAGAATGTCTCTGCTCTAAAAAGTTTACAGTCTAATTCAGGTGATTTAACAGTGGTCAGAATTTAACAGAATCAAAAGTGCAGAAAGGACCAAAAGAAAAAAAAAATCAGATCGATTAAAAGTAATATGCAGCAATAATGAAAAGGAAAAATATTTTAAAAAGTTCAAAGTAGGGGATGGAACAAAATAAATAAAAAGGAGTAAAAGTAGGAGAAAGTGAACAAGAATGTCATGGCAATAACACACCTTGAAAATTGAATACTGGAATAAGAAGTGTACCATCTGAGTACAAGAGCCAGAGTAATTCAGTTTTGGTAAGGGGATTTCAGTGGCAGAAATGTCAGAGATGATGTGGCAGAGACACAGATGACCAAGATGAAGCAGAACAGTTTTAGGGGCAATATAAAAAACAAAGGACATTATTAAACTAGAGAAACAGTCAATCAGGTAAATACACATTTTTATCTAGGTCTCAAGCCTAAAAATTCAAGTAGTGGACATGACAACAGCAAGACAGGAATAAAAACAAATTGTTCCACATTTAAACTTACTGACTTGTGATTTCATAACCAAAATATATTTCAACACAATTCAGCAGAATTACCATCAAGATAAAATAACAGTAAAATAGTAAGGACCCAGTGTTAGAGAAAGAAATTGGTCAAAAAGCCTTTTAAATCCAGAAATCTGAAACTTCACAAATGACTGCACTCAAGATGTGAAAAATTAAAAGAATGGGGAACAGCTTACCCTACTGATTTCACTGGGAACAAAATTTAACCACTTTAGTTTGTGAATCTTACTCTATTCAATTCTAAATCATAAAGCATACAAACTTCTCTGAAATATTGAAACTTTTCAGATATTTTTAATTATTTACCAGTAATTATACAGTACAGTACACTGATACTTAAAGCCACATAGCTCTAAGACATCAGAATGTTAAAATGAAGACATGTTATCTTACATTTATATTCAAATCATGGAGTCACATTATACTTCCACACTTCAATCATAGTTTTGGTTATATTTTAGATAAACTCAGGAGGGAAAACGGCACAGATATGAAAGCATATATAATGAGCACAGATTACCTATTATAGGAAAACACATTTATCACGAAAATGTAATTAATACTTAAAATCTGGCATGTCTTATTTTCAGTTCAGATTTAAAAAAAAAGAAAAGAAAAAAAAGACAGCTTGGCTTGTCTGATTAGAAAAAAAAAAAAAAAGATGAATTTCTGTAATGTTAGGAACAGTTCAGGAAAAAGCACTGAGCAGATGGAGAACCAGCTTCCACTGATGCCAAATCCTGTGATTTCAATGCAAATCTTTATTGTGGAAGTTTTTTTTTCCTGTTTATTTGGCAGAAGAAAAGGAGTACAGGAGCACTGTGTTTTTATTGATTTCAGATACCTACAGGTACATAAGCCAAAAGAAGTATCTCTTAGGTCTAGTAACAAGTCCAAAGTTGCAGACTGCCCTGTTGCAAACAAAACGTGCAAGTGGAAATGAGACCACTTGGATCCAAAGCCTCCACAGATGGGAAATGTTATCTACCAGAGGACCATCAAAAAGGACATGAAAGTTCTGATGTGCTGAAATGGGACTGGAAGGGGAAGCAGGATATGAGGGCTTGTCATGGAAACTCAGAGAGTATTTATGGAATGAGATAGTGAGAAACAGAGAATATGAAGAAAGAAGCAAGTAAAGCACATGCCCATACCTATTTATGTCAGGACACACAAACTAGCAATATTTCAGTGACCTGTTACCAATCCTTAGTGCAACAGTGGAACCACCTTTCAAGATCAGTAACCTGGCACCTGTACCTTAAAGCTCTTAAGTCAAGAAGTAACCAATACTGCTATGCCCTACACAGAGCTGATGTCACTTGGGGAACAGCAAGAATATAGAAGTTTTGCATCAGTTGAATTTCTTGGCCAATTTCTGGCCAAGAAGCAGCTGAGTTGTCAAGCAAGTACCATTAAAGATGGGACTCTGATACATGCAGTAATCCAAACCATCAATGAGTTAGGCATTTCTGTAAAGAAAACTGATTTTTAGCTATTCTCCATAATTTTAAAACTCAAATGATTCTTTTTTAGTACTTGAATTGTGCCCTGCTATTGCCATTCTATTTGCTTGAGCAGAATTACCATTAAAAAAAGAAAACTGATTTACTCTTCACTCAGGTTTTTATTTTTTCAAAAAAAATTGAAAAAGTCTCTACTTGAGATAGAAAAGTACTACTTTTAATGCAAGTCTTGCTCCACAAGTTTACCTGCTCAGGTTTTCCGAGATGGCCAAAGGTCTTTCGTGTACTTCTCATTCTCAAGCATGTACTCACCATGCAAATGTCAGAAATGCAGAAATGTATTACAATAGACACATTAAACACAAAATTAAACAAAGACCCAAAAGAAAGAAGTTAAAAAAACAGATCAAGTGTTTAGGGAAGGGAATGTAACTGTTAACTCATAATTCTTATACCCATTGTTCAGTACTACTATGCTCCAGTGACTGCACTTTTGATTTTTATTCCACATTTTTTTATTGTATTCGACTGCTAGGTACCTACAGAAATTATTTGCAATATTATTATCATAAATTATATGTATTCTTACAAAACCATATCAAAACCATTTCCCAGTTTTATTTGAGCTGCACAGCATTTCTCCACCTTAACCTTTAATGCACCAGAATTATTCAGCCATGGCCTAAAAAAAAAAATGGGAAAAAATTCATGCCCAAACTTATTTTTTTTCATCTTGATAATCACCTTGCGATCTGAGTATGGTTATTGTGGCATGTATGTTGGTAATTTTTGGCTGGTGTACTACTATCACATTTAAAGAAAAGTAACCAAAGTCTGGATACATTTTGATCAGCTCTATAATGATACTTAGAAAATATATTTTTAAAGAATCTATTCCCAATCAAAAATCTGATGAACAACTTAAGTCTACTGTAAGTTACTTAACTCTGATCTGTCAAAAAATGAGGGCAGATCTTCAAACATGGCAAGATTCTGCTTGCAAAATAAGTTATCCTATCACTTCCACTTCTCTTGCTCTTTATGCTTCAACAGCATTTTTACTAAATTGATTCAAGATCCATTCCCTGAAGGCTCCATGATGGACTTGTATTTTATATCACCTAGACAAAAGTGGAAAAGTTTGCTATATTCAAGATAATTTAAAAAATCTTATAAAATGCTAAAAAAAAAAAAGAAACACTTAAAAGCTGAAGCTGAACCTAGGACATCTATTTTACACAGAAATATAATAAGCCCTAACAAAGAAGCTACATCAGGCCAGTGACGACAGCTGTTACTAAAGCCACCTGGCAGTTCTTAAGACTATTTTCAGCTGCCTTTTTAACCATTCAGTATGAAATTTTTCTGGTCTATTGTCTGCTTCAGGTGGCTTTTCCTTATCCTCCCCTTACTACCACCTTGTAAAGGAGCCCAGAAAATGACTTGAACATTTTTGTGTGAAAGCACCTGAGAAACTGTAGCCACTTTCCCGCCCTGAATCAGTAACTTGAAGTCAGACTGCACAATGATTTTGTATGAAAAAGGTATGCTCTGTGCATTTTGTGAAAAATCTGACCTGACTTAGCCAAGTTACAAGCTTCTAGAAATCAGAGTTTGTTCCTAATTTTTACAAGATCTGCTGAAGCTTAATGTCCAATCACTGCATCCACCTCCTCATGGTCTTCTGCGTGTCATCCCACAGTGCAAGGCAACTGAGTTAAGTTCCCTCCTCCTTTAAGTTTTGAGTGAGAGTCAGATTTTCCAGTGTAGGAGAAGTCTTTAACAGGCTTCAGGTAGAACACTGAGCACAAGGTGTTACCTTGCATGTTTCTGCAGCCTCACCTATGGTGATATCCCTAACACAGTTGAAAACAATGGTCTGTCATTTTATACTGTGGAATTACTTGAGTAGGATTTCAGGTACACTGACAGAGAATGAGAAAAGAAGATGGGAAAACCAGTTTATAATGGAGACTAGAACTGAGAGCTTGAAAGCATAAACTGGGATTGACTAAACAAGGAAAGAAACTAAGAAGAACATAACAAGATGTAGCAGTGAAATAAACCAAATGAGCAATGCCAAGCAAAACTAAGACTTGGGATCACCAGGACTAGAAAGAATGAGGGATAGATACTCTGCCTCTGACAAAATTTGAAAGAATTGGATTTTAATAAATATATATGGAAGGGAGCTGGCTCACAACAAAAGACTGAAAAAAGATCCACCAACAGGAATCACAAACCCAGACAAGAAGAAAAAACAGAAGGAAGGGTGAGAAGAATTAGTAGGCAGGCAAAGGCTGACAGCAGAGAAACAACATGCAGTAAAGAGACAGTCTGAGACTAGTTGGGCCTAAATATTAGATTGAAAAGACAGAATCAGTGCCACACTAGAGATTGGCATGAGGCACAGAAAGGTGGATCTGTAAGCGAAAACCTAAAAACTTGGTGTTTGTCTTCAGAAGCTATTGAAATATGTAACATAAAATACCCTAAAGATTTTACATTCTCTGCAAGTATCTGCAAACTCTTCTCCTCAGACTTACACTTTCCACCTCCCTCTGCTAACAACAAAAACAACGTAGTGTAATAATGCACAACTTTGCTCCTCTCTTAATTCAAGCAACAGTAATATCTATGTATTTAAAGGCTCCAATCTTAATTATCAATGTGACATCCATATCACATAATATCTACTTTTGCTATTTTTAGGTTGATTTTAAGTAAAGAATTACACACAGATGCACTTTTACATGATATTAAACAAATAAGTACCAAGAACTTTTAATTCCTTGGACATCAGCAATTCCTCCATTTAACTTTGTAACTAGCATTAATTCTGTCTTTATTACATTATCCCAAATGATTTTTTCTATGCTATCTCATTCAATTAACAGCATATTTTCTGGGATAAGCCAAGTTTTATCTTGAAGGATGACACTCTCTTTAAGACCCTGCATTCAATATTACAGAACCTAACTGTTACATAGGAGATCAAGATTTTAACCTGAGCTTTTGCCAAAGAATTCTTAATTGGCAGTACTAATTACATAGTCGTGTATTAATAGTAAATCACAGGATTATAAGACTTTAAGATTTCGTATTAAGGAAAAATTGGAAATTTAACTCCATTCCCTCTCCTGTACTCCCTAACTGCTTGTTGCAATTAAATTGGATTCATTTTGCATCTTCAGAATGCTGAACAGTAATATACTAACAACAGCGATTATCAAATAAAGCAGATGTGTGAGCTTCTTCTCAGGCCACTACAAATAAATATGACTGTATTCTCAGTTTTCACACACCAGCCAAAGAAACTAAAGAACAAAGAACACTGCTGACACAGACTGCTTTTTTATGTGACTCCAAGAAATCTGCATTATTGTTTAGAAGATACTTTTTTCTTCCTCCAAAAGAAAGTACTTTATTCCATTGCAGTTTCTTATTGATTTATTTCACTTTAGAGAATAATAAAAATATATCCTAAAATAAGCACTCTCTAAATCAAAGATTTAGAATTAATAAATAGGATGAATATATGAATACTACCTTTGAATATTATCATTTGAGGCATTAAGAGAATCTAAAGAGTAAAATAAATGGGGAGGTAATAAATGTGTTGAAATATAACTCATGAAAAATAATAATTAGTAGAGCTAAATACTATTTTGTTATATCCTCAGTTCAAAAGTATTATTCTTCAGAACATTTTAAAGACATTCTGAACTACAGAGTTACTGAAGTTATTAAAAAGCTGAACCATGCAGACATGGCAGCTCAGGACAGGTCTCTTGATTTAAAAGTTTTGAATTCCTGTATCTACTTTGGTCCCCAGACTCTGCTATATACACATTGCTGAGGTCCAGACCATGTGCCTTGACTCCAGCATTGTTTGCCATGCAACACAAGATTCAGAGAAGTCAACACACGTTTCACGATACTGTGATCAAAACCTGACAGCTTAGATCCAACTTTGCAATATTCATGTGAAACAGAACTTCAGAAACTGATTCTTGCACAAAGAAAGGAATCTCTGTTCTTTGTTCCTTCACTGAAGCTAACTTCTTACTAACCCTACCAGGCTGTGACTGAAAAATCCAATTATTTAGATTTGGGAGACTGCAGAATTTCCAAGGTACTACAAAAATTGCCATAACACATTGTTTGCAGCCTTTCACTGAATGGTGCTCCAACACAATGGCATATCAAGAGTTTCTAAAATAATTTTAGGTAACTGATTTTAGTGTAACAACCCTGTACTACTAATGTTTGGCTGAAAAACCCCAGGATCCAGTACAGACAGTCCTTCTACCGCCTCCTCTACACAGAGGAAAACAACTGGTCGGTATTTTCAAGGAGAGTAACGCTATTCATGCACACAACTCTACAGTGCTAGTCACAAATCTCTGTTGAAACAAACAAGAGCAAGCAAGCAGCTGCCTGATTGTTGTGTTTAGCCATAGCAGCAACTTTTTTTGTTTCCTGGAAAGCAACCCAATAACCAAGATCAGCAAGAATAAGCTTAATGTTACTGGATTCTGCACACACTCAAACTCATTTTTCACAAGAAGGCTATAAATGCACTAGCCAGCAGCCCTCTCTTACCCCCCATCTGTCACAGCTCATTGCAGCCTGTATGCAATGAGGCTGCACCCGTGGAGACTTTCAACACTCCTAAATGCATAAATGGCAGACTTACAGAGGCAGATAGGAATGGTATTCTAAGGTGGAGTTTCATTAACAAGGACAACACCCAGAAAAGTAGTCACGTCTCAAAATACAAAATTAAAAAACCCTACAGATTGGAAAATGCTTACCTGCTGAACTAAGCAAAACACTGAAGTCTGTTCCTCTCTGTGACTCCCCAGCTTCACTCTGTCCCTCTTTCTCTGTATCCTCATAGCGGCTCCAGTTGGAAAATACCTTTCTTCTTGAATAGCATTTCACTTCTTCCTTCTCTTCTTCATGTCGTGATTCGGTATCATCATCCTCCTCTACCTGTGACATTTAAATGAACAGTTAAGCCATTTTATGGAAAAAGAGATGAAAAAATTAAATACAGTGCTAGCAGTTAATCTACTAATCTCAACCTCTTAAAAAGTCCTAGGGTCAAAAGGAGAATTCATTGCAGAGTCAGCTTAAGATACAAGCAAAATAGGCATTTGCCACAAGTACTCAACAGCTGTGGAAAACTCTCCCTTGTTTTGAATTCTCTATATATGCAGCTCTCCCAGAGCTTGGGTTTTAGCTGAAATGACTGCTACTTCACAAAAAGAAAGATTTGCTTCTTGGAGAGGGGAGCACTCAACAGGCAAGAGATTATATCTGTCAGAATTACACAAACACACTCGCAGGGGTCAAATAGATGGCAAAAAGGAAAATAGTCTGGGCATTCTCACTGGTTCTGTGCAATTTTTTTTGTGTTCATCAGGTAAATACACTAAAATGGATGATGTAGGTAAATGGTTATGTGAGCAAGTGAATGAAGTGACAGCTACATTACTGGAAACTGAGGCAGAGCTATAATTTCCACATAACGAAGGTCAAATGCACTTACATCAAAACAAAAATAAACTTATTTCTTCTCTATTCTTCTTCTATGAAATGAATGATTTGTTATACTCCAGCAAACCTAGTGAAATTCAGTGCACAAAATAACTTGGAGCTGATACAATTCAAAAGTCAAAGCAAGAGCAGTGCTACAGAGATAGATCAGTTTAATACTTTATTTTTAAAAGATCAGAATCATCTTAAGCGACGATGACATTATAGATAATTAATTATAGACCTGTTTGAGGAATTCACTTTCAGCTGTAAACATAAAAAAACAGGAGCACCACTTCCACAGTTCAACAAGCTTCCAGTAAACTAGTATGGATACAAATGTTTTCTCTTAAACCAGACAATTCTTCTTCACGTTCTGTTATTAGCTGTGCTATACAGTGCACCTTAAGGAAATTCCACTTCTTAGAAGTGAAATAGTTAACTTCAAGAAATAAACCACGAATTCTCAGGAGTGTTAACAGCAGCTGCTCAACCTGGCTCCCCAAGTACTGTCCTGAGGCTTATTGTTAAAACAACTAAACTTCAAATAAAAACCTGCTTCTCTTTCCAATAAATATTTAATGGAAAAATCTTACATGATGCACCACCAAGCTACAAAACAAAATTGCAAATAATCACAATTGAATAATCAACATTCAATCAATTTAAAGATGTGTTAAAATTTTCAAATATATTAAAAAACTGATCAGCAAAACTTCAGCAAATAGTTTGCTTCTATCATCTCACATGAGATAGCTACCAAGTAACAACCTCAGAAACTCAGAATCACATACCTTAATCACCTTTGTTAGCTGCCTATTCATCTACACCATATACTACTAACATTGTCACCCCACTTAACTGAAAATGAATCTTAATCGGTACAGAGCAAACATCTGTCCAACGTGTAATGAAATAAAGTAACTACCCTCTTGCCACATCATGAAGTAACAAAAGGTACAAGCTGAAACAAATTCTAGAAGCCAACTCAGATACAACCTTTAAAAAAGGATTACTCATATAAGAAGAAAAACATTGGTCTTTTAATAGCATTAAACTATCTACATGTTATTGCTCAGTGTTCTAACACAACACAATACCACAGGAGGTACAGCATCTATCTGCTATGCCTCAGCTCCAGAAAGCACTGCATCACCATTTGCACATTTCATTGAAATTTTCAAAGTGTGGAAAGTACGCAAAAACCCAGCTGAAGAAAATCAGGAAACCTTCAGACTATTTTGTATATCAGAAGAACAAAAAAAAAAAAAAATATGTGCAGTATTCCGCCTCAACACTAAAGTACTCAAACAACAGTGAAAGGTCCGAGCTCCCCTGCAGAGGAACTGGCACAATTTGTGTTGTTCTGATGGACAACATATTTTTATCCTTTATTATAGCCTGTGACTGCATTTTTCTTCTAAAGGAAAGCAAAGTGCATAGCACAATTGACCACAATCTGCAGTCTAACAGAGTAAAAAAATACTTTAGTACACTAATTTTACATATAGGGTTGGGGACAGTATGGTATTGAGAAAATACAGGAAAGTGGGCTTTTTGTTTGACTTTTCTTACAGATGAGAACACGTTGATGCACATGGTTCAGGAGTGAAGGTGTTTAAACGAAGTAAACATTGTTCTGAACAAGTAATTTCCCCTGGGGTCATCCTTCTGCACTTCCCTGGAATCCAGAGTGGTTTGGATCAAACCCAGGCTGAAGTACACAATGGAGAAAGTGCAACAGTGACCTCTTGCATCCCACTTCAATTACTCAACCACTCTTCACTGTAAGTGCAATCAGTCCTAGCATGTTAAGCACACATGCCCAAGCACTCAACAAGAATTGTTGAGCTCACAGCCCTTTAACAAAAAAAAACTCAAAGTGCATGAAAAGTCAGGACTTCCATTAAGACTTTCTAAAACTACTTATTATCCTTAGGAAGCCACAGGAGCTAGAATTTACTCTGTCCTCTGTTCAATTCTGGTAACATTGCAGAAAAAAATTTAAAACTCTTAATCTATGTCAGTACTTAGAATATCCTACAGAACAGAAACATCAGATGTCCAGCTTATCTTTCTTCAGGCCAACTGCTGTTCCCTGTCATGTAGGTATCATGCATTATTAGATTTCCATTCTTATTTTGTAGCATTCTCTTCCCAATATGTCACTTTACAGAATGTAAACGTAATTTGAGCTTTTTTGTTAATCTCTTAGAAAGAACATCACTATTTGTCTTTTTCACTTCCTTCACAAATTATCTTTAGAAACTCTTCAAAATTATATTGATCAAATGCTACTTTTCCCCTTTGTTACTTAATCTCTGTATTACTCTTTTGAATATTACAGCTACAATATACTCATATTTCCTTTATCTTCTCCAGTCTTTATTAGGGATATTCACCTACATTACCCCAGACATCAAATATATGCACTCAGAGTCACAATAAACAGTCACTGCCATATGGGCACCCTGCATGTTCATGGACACTGATAACCACTGCCTACTCCCTACCTTTGCTGCTCTCACAAGCAACAGCACACACCACCAATTCCTGGAATAAACTTCTGTCTTGTTTTGCTCTTCTCTTCATGGAAACTGCTGTACAGCTGTGGTCAAGTCCAAGGCCATTCAAGCTAATCTGCACATCTCAAACCCATTTTTTCGTCTCATCAGGGTAAAAGGCTAGCAAGACAAAATGAAAATATTCTCTGGGTTCAGTCTGATCCAGACTATCAGCTGCATCATGAATGAGCACATATATTTTTTTCTCATTTATATTCAAAATACTCATTTATATTTAAAACACATACACATAAGGTGCATGTGCAGAGACCATTTATCTTTTGCTCCTCATCCTAATTTCGGCAGTATTAAGGCTAAATTTTCACAGAAGGAACTTCTAAGTCAAAGGGTCAAAAATCATACATAATTAAGCAACAAAGCTGGTCACGATGTCTACACCTTAAATTGTACCATAGAAAGAAATCTGTATATGTAGGCTTGTACGCATGTAAATTAGTAAAGCATCTTGGCTGATACTGACTTCTTAGTGGTTCCTCTGGGCAGACATAAGTGGAAATGTTAGAGACCGTTACTCTTTAATGTTAGAGACACTCTTTAGTGACTTTAACTGATCTTGGAAAGACATACTTGCTTTTAATTTCATGGTTCAAAGTTATTGGTAGTGCAACCAAACAGGAGAAATGGGATTATACCAGGAGTTATCTTAGTACATTACAGATACAACACAACCTCAAAAATAATTCCTTTTTTAGCAACAGTGCCCATTAAATGCACTTTATTTACATTCAAATCCAAAAAGGTATAGGAGAATCCCCTGACAGCTTAATTTATGTATTATTATGTTTGACAGGCTAATATTTCACAATAGTTATATATAGCACAAAAACAAAAGTTTTCTTATTTTACACATTTAACTAATTACAGTCCCTATATATATATATATATATATATATACAGCCTTCTTCTTGTGAGAACAAAGGAATGCATCCTCTCACTTGTGGAAATTTAAGGGACTCTAAAAAATTAACTGCATGATATATTAAAGAAAAACAGACTATATTCAGAACTATGGCAAATGGAAGAACTTGCTGTTCAATTGGACCAAAACCCCACCTCCTAAAATATTCTTTGCACTCTTTATAGTTTTAACATGATAAAGCCAGGGCTACAAGGTGTACTGCATCTTTCTCACAAATCGTTATTAACATTACCACAAGCTATAGACAAATTCTGTACAAATCTTATGCTTCACTGAATTGAAATGAGGACTTCTGTTAGGAGCTAAATCTCTCATTTAGATTCACTGAGACAGGGGAAAAAAAACCAAAAAAAAGCTGTCCAAGCAAACAGCTTGCTTATATTGTTTGCAACAACTGATTTAAATGACAGACCACCTTCTCTTTCAAAGACCTAGAAAAGACTCCATAAATTCTGATGCTCACTCTTCACTGCCCTCCCAGAAATACCTCCATGACCTGCTAATACATGATTAGCTGCATGGTCCTTCAAATGAGAGCTTACTGAGACAAAGTGGTCTCCTACACACTGCTCAAGTGGCTTTAAGAGGCCCAGTTTGTAAACTGCTGACTTGGAGATAAATTAAACTTAATAACCATGCACTGTAGGTTAGCAAGATTTTGTTCTTGGTAAAGCCTGTCAAGTAATTATTTATTTCAGAAAGTGCATATTTGAGAGTGCTGCTCATTAGATACAGAATTTTCCAAAGTACAAAGCCACTAGCTAAAATTCCACTCTACTGATTTAGATTAAAACTCCAAACTGAAGGATACTTGATGGAGTGTGTTGTGAGAACAGCATCATTATAAATTCAGTATTTATTTTGTACTAACTGGAAAATTTGGTAGAGTATCAACAAGTTGCATTAACTGCAGAAGTAGCCCTTTGCCTCCCCTTCCCCAAGGCTGTCCCATGCTGGGAACAAAGAGTCTGTAGGAAGTTTGTCCAGCTGCTGTCTATAGATAACGAGACTTTTGATTTTCTAAACTTGCCAAGCTAATACCAACAGAAAACCAACTGTATTTTTTTTTTTAATTCAGTGGAAATGATTTTACAGAAGTTACTGGCAACTATGTAAACTCATCAAGCAATTTATACAAAATTGTCACATGGACCTGCACAAAACCTGGCAGCTCGTCTACCTTCAAACTGTCAGTAACTATAAAAGCTGTGGTTTTGTCTTACAAACATCAGTCAAAAATATGAGTGCAAACATCTAATAGACACCTCTGTCTTGAGAGAAATAACAGGTTTCAAGAAAACCTTACAAAGTGAGTATATTGCCACAAAGGTTACAGCATTTTCAGTAAGATTACTGATTGTTCCTATGTATAGGCTGTACTTGGCAAAAACCAGAAGGTTTATATATTGCATACATATGGATCCACATATGTGAATGTTGCATGTCTTATTCCAAAACCAAGTTACACTTAGAATTCTGGACTGGTTAAGGAAATCTTCTGGAGAAAGATAATTGTTTTTACCAAATCTGCTGTTCCTAAAAAGAAGTTTCCTAAGCTTCATTAGAGACTGACAATATCCTGAAACTGTTTCAATTCTTATGTGCTAATGTCACAGTATTATAGAATAATCCAAACTGAAAGGGACTGCAAGAGGTCATCTTATTCAACTGCCTACTCAAAAGAAGGTCAAAACTGAAATCAGACCATGTAGGCTGGGGCTTTGTCTACTCAGGGCTTGAAAACCAACAGTCTACTTAATCCTTAGTATTTTATTTTGATGTTTTTTTCCAGCACTTCTAAAATTGCAGAAGCAGTTGTATTAACAACTTTAACAATGACCTGTAAAGAATACACATGAGGAGTTCTGTAACATCAAGAAAGCAGAATTTCTTGAGGGGAAATATTCACCTTAACACTTAAATAAGAGATGTTTTAAAGGATATTGCTATTTTACTAGTCCTCATGAGACAATGGGTAAGACAGTCTTTCTCAAGAAACCTGTTATAAACTTCTACATATTGAAAAGTTTTGCTCTTCTGCAACCATATCAATGATGAAGTAAAAGTACAAGAAATTATGTAAAAAGCTTAGTCAAAGCATCCATCTGCAGAATAGAGAAAAATTTGATTCTAACTCACAGAGTTTATTTCATAAACTTCGAACAAAGTCTGCTTAAAAGAGCAAGGCTTAGAGAAGACCCCAGTTATACAATCTAATGTTTATTTAACAACCCCTACATGCACACAGCTTTAGAACAAAGCCAACAAAAATCCAGCAACTGTACCAAGATCAAGAACAACAATAGACTTCAGGACTTCTCATGGAAAAAGTACGCAACAAAATTTTTCAACAGATATATTTTTTGCCACAATGAAAATTAAAAAAAAAATATATAAACAAACAACCCCCCCAAAAAAGCCTCTCAAAAGATTTCTGCTCTGCTATATTACACATTAAAGGAAACCTCCAAAGTTTACATTTTAATAACAGAACTATCACCTACCTTTAAATTAAAAAATATTTGGTAAGATACAGTAACAAGTTAAAAGCTTAGGGCTTTTTAAAATGCATCTATTTTGCAAAAAAAGAAAGCACATAGGAGTAAGACATTCTTTTTCTATGTATTTCAAAACATGGGAGTAGCTTAGTGATATTCACGCACACTGTTCTATTTTCAATAGTCACAGCACTGAAGAAGAAAAAATTCTGAAAGACACCAAACAACAGTTTGAAATGGTATCCCTAAACTGATGGAAATTTAATCAATAGTTTTCTCCTCTTTTCTACTTTTAACCTTCCGCCAGCTTCAGTTCCTTTGTCAGTTTACAGTGGAATCAGACAGGCACAAATAATGGCTAGATAGGCTGGAAGCATGCCATGAAACATGGGAACTGGGAAGCACGTCCAGCCTTCCTATCTGGCAGCAGATATCTGCTGGATTGGCTAAGTGTACTCCTAAGGCATACCCTTGGGTTTAAATTCCTGCAATGTTAAACTCCCTTTTCTAAAGTAAATTTTGTTTTTTCTTTCCATTAAAGACTTAGAGATTCTCCACTACTAGTCCTTCTCACATAATACATGTGGACACGGAGATGTCCCTTGTCAAAGTTATACAGTTTTAAAAAAAACCTTTGCTACAAATATTTCTATGGAGTGATAAAATTTTTAACATAAACTTCAGAACATTTGCCATTTGTGACTGCTTTTACACCCCTTTTTCAGTTAAAGTTTTAAAGTAGTTATTCAGACATGTAAGGCATCAGTTTAGAGGTTCTACATACAAGTACTTGTGTTTGGCTCACAGCGGGAAATTCCACCCTGATTTTATATTAAAACTGCCAACATCTGTCACTTTTTCAGATCAAACACCACACAATAATAGCATATTCCAAACACATAAATATTCACATAATGAAAACTAAAGCTGAAAAAGGAGGCTCTACCAACTTGAAACACTATAAAGGTTCTATATAAGAAATTCCAGACAACAGCATTTTGTTTTCCTCACCCCTTTCACTATATCTTCAACATTGTCAGTAGCATAGCTGCTACATTTTTTATCTTTCATTACTAATGTATTGTCATTTCATAAATATAATTTCCCATGCTACCAAAAAACCTCACATCTCTATTATCCCTCTATCAACAATCTAGCAGATCCAGCCATTATGCATTTTGTAAATTGTATTGCATTATTTACATTTATGGCATGGCATGTTGAAGCACTAGAACTTGAGTTACAAATAGCCTGATTTGACAATATTTTCAATAAGGAAAGTAAAAAACAGGTACTTTTTAGGACCAATAGAGAGCCACATAGTAAATCAATGAACAGTAAGTTATTAAAAAGATACTAAGGATAAAAAGTAGTTTGTCTGACATGCCAACAATACACAACTATAACCCAGAATGTAAAATCCCATATCAAGAAACAAACAAGGAGGATTAAGATATATTGAATTACACTGATTATAAAATGAATCAAGGCATGCTAAACAAAATAAGCATGTATTACAGCAATGCTACATCAAAAAGATGCTACCCTTGACTCACAGTTTTAAACAGCATTTCTGAGACCAATACTACAATGAATTTCTTTATAGAGTGGAAAACCAGAAAAGGTGCAGAGGGTACTAACTCCCCACTTGACAGACACCAAAATCATTCTTTTTCCTTGTGTTTTAAATTACATGAGAAATGTATAGGCTGATCCATTTTCTAAGTTATCTGCAAACCAGCCAACTCAGTGACACCAAGGAAAGAAGTGAGCGAAACGGTAATTTGACAAGGATATGAATTTAAGAGATTGCAATCCCTGCCTCACTGTCAAGGCAGGATCTCCCTGACAGAACACCCAAGTGGTGAAAAAACCCCAGCTACTTACAGCCTCCATTATCAACCCGCCTTGCACAAGTCAGTAGCACCTTTCCTACAACAAACTCAGCTGAAAAAGAATTAATCATCTGGAGTTCTCTCAGGCATTGTGCAAGGTGGTGTCCCATAATGCAGCAAGTGTCTGCTTAGTGGTGGGTTTGCCTTCGAAAGTGATACACTTGAGTCAAACCCACATATTACAGCTGTGTTATGCACAATGTGTCTCTACGATGCTCCCCGAAACAAAAGGCAGCTACACACCACACACCCCATTTTCAAGCCCTTTCAGTACCATAGCTCAGAGGTAAAGGCAGAGTATCCCTGAGCACGTTCTCCAACTCCTGGACTGTAGTCTGAGAATTAATGACGAATGTGTTTGGGGATTCTGTCTATACATCACAATGATAAAAGGTGTAGACAACTCACACTGTCTTGATTCAGGTAAGTCAGAAGCAGAATTTTTTATCACCAATGTGTGGCATGCACTTGGCCTCAAAGCAGTGCATTTTGGACATAAACATTTTCTCCAGCAAAAATAGTTCTGCTTGTCCTGCAATGAACTGAGAATAGACAGAGACTGCAGCAAAAGAAAGGGGAGTGCCAAAACAAAGCACCTCAAAGAGATGTGTAAATAAATACAGTCCATGTTTCTTCAGCTATTGCACAACAACAGCATTTTATCCAGAAAGTGGAAATAAATTAAATTCCCTTTTTGGCTCAAATGCATTCCAAGTTGCATCTCCCACTTTCCATGAGAATAGAGTGGCTTTACACACTCTAGAGTGGGAGATCTAGCTTCTTTTCTCAGCTGGACCTATTTTACTTTGTACAGCACCTGGACACTCCCAGCAGCAGAGCTCGCGAAGATGTCAGCCTATGTATTCTGCAGATGCACAGTCACCACACACACCTCAAAAAAATTAAAAGAACAAGAATGTAACAATGTCAGTCTTTCATTCCTACTCTCTTCATGACAATATTGTGTTTGCACATAGAGTACAAAGGGATTAAAAAAAAGGAATTGAGGGAAATTCAGATAAAAAATTATTTCAAGTTCATTGGCAGGTCACTTATCTAAGAAGTAAAAAAAAAAGCTTCACTGTACTTTGTATTTGAAACTGGGAAGAAAACAGATCACAGCTTGAACTTTTTTCCACATCCTCAAATCCTTCACCTCAGTAGTCATTGCAGACTAAAATTATTTTATCGTCTGCTCTCCGTATCCGAGACAGGCTCTGTATCCCTTGCCTGCCTTTTTACCTGGGAACATCAGTGACAATGGCTCTATAACATTACCCACAAGCTGTTTCTAGTGTAAACTGGCACACACAAGGATGATTTTGCTATATATTTTGAGAGAGCTGAAAATAATACGTTATCCTATTAAGAGAGGTTTTTTTCTGTATCATAACCAGTATTTTGTGGGGCTAACAATGAATACAATAAGGCAAGAAAATAAACAAATACTGATAAGGTCACAAGTCTGTTCTGCTGTCTCACTGAAAATAATTAAACCACTTTGCATTATACGTCCACCTTCAGGGTTTCATATAATTTAAATAAGATTTTTTCCCTTTTCAATTATTCAACAGAAAACAAGCATTTGTAACTGTCACTTAATTGCAACTCTTGGCAGTCAACTTAAAAAAGTCAATATAGATATTTTCAAATCTTTTTGTTCTTATGCTCTATGTTTTCCAGACTACACCTAATGAAATGCAAAAACAAAACAAAAATATTGATATTTAATATTGTGTGTATTGCACTTTCTTGCCAACAGTATTAATAAGATTAAATTGTATTGTCAAACATTCATTGTATTCCATCATTACAGTGACACACACACAAGAGTAAGCTAAAACTTACTTCTACAATAGTATTAATGGAGATGAGGTGACACATATGTTTGCATGTTCACAGTCTTTTTATACTGACATAGTGACCTACTGATGAAACAGTAATGAGCCTACAATGATTTTTCAGTGTTGCCTCTCAGAAACAGAAACAATTTACTACCTTATTGTTCACCTAGCTATCAGAGCTCTCCCAGTACAGGTTCAAGTTTCTACTATAACGTTTTTTCAACTTGAGGGAAAAAGGAAAAAGCTAAAGCTTTTCTTTTATTTTTCCCCCTTCAGACTAAGGAAGGAAGAGCCTTGACTCAAAGGTTCTTTCATGAAAAGAAAAAAATATATCCCTACAAAGAGTAATCCTCTTCACTAGTTTGCTCTATTGGTGACCTTTAGAGAGATCTACCAAAGCTGAAGAGAAGCTTAATTAGCAGAAAGGGCAGCTGAGAGAACAGGTAGCATGAAGAAAAAAGCTTCTAGTCTTTATTGTACGGGATGAGAATTTTTGAAAGAGGGATGAAATACTAAGACTGGTTCATAAATGTTGGATACTGGAACTCAGCACTCTGAGTTAGCTAAAGATAGAATTAGCCAAGAGAGACATCCTATTTTGAAACCAATGTTTTGCCTAACAAGAATGATGCTCCAGTTAAAGGCAAAAACATCTCATCAAGTACACAAGAAATAGACTTGGTCTTGAAGTTTCTACATAAAATTGTTACTGCTTTAACAGGCACAAAATATGGTTCTAGAAACTGTCTCAATAACTTCAACTTCTTTCTCCTTAATTTTTAAAATCTGTCATGGGTAATTCAAACAAGTTAGTCATGTGACTGTGACCTGGTATGAACTATCATCCTCTACAATATGTAACTTAAAGAGTATAAACAAAGGCTCCTCCCTGAAAAGCACCACTGAAGTTGTAGAATACCAGAAGAAAAAAGTCTAGATCCTGAAAAGTTCTTATGTGCAAACCTATTCACAGCTGAAGAGCATGACTCATATCTAGACATAACATCTGTAAAAAGCCTAACATTCAACAAGGCTCAAACAATTCTGCACAAACAGAACAGAATTTATCAAGTGTTCATGGAAAAGTCCACCTCTGTGTCTTGCATCTCCATGTTTATTCTGCCACTGTCAGCCTCTTGAGATTCTCAGTGTTGCAATGTTGTTTCATATTTGAACCATCATTATGAAACTGTTTCATAACTATACCAAAGTGGTATAATACTATGGATATTTTCAAATATCTGTCTCTGCATTCACTCCACAAACACTCTTTGTTATTTTTAAATCAAATTTGAATGTAACTTACTGCAGACATTTTAGAAACCACCACTCAAACCTCTGACATCCCTTCCTATTTCACCTCCAACCTTTTTTGGAAGAGTGTGGAGGGAGAAATCCTGTGAAAGATCTTTTTCTAAATAGCCTTAAAGAATATGCTTCCCTAAATCCAACATGCAGCTTGACATAAAGCAGTGAAGAATTGTTGTCCAAGGTCCTCAATGCCACAAAGCCACACTTAAAACCTCAAGATGTTAAAATCTAATTTTATTTTGCCATTTGTCTGAGTATAATTCTGAAAAATAAGAGTTACCACACAACGATGCTCCTAGACCCTGAAGTTAACACTGCTGTAAAGAAGCTTTAAAAGCCATTTAGAACTTTCTGAGAGTGCAAACATATCCAAATTACCAACAAGGACTGAGCTGTACCTGCTGGGATGCACTGATTTTATGTCCCCATCATATCCTTACACGCTAGCGATCGCACTGGTGAGCCAGCTTAGGAGCACACAGAGCAGTAACTGCAGGAGAGCTTTGCATCCAGTCTGCAGGGCTGAGCTGCAGACAGTTTTCAGCTGTCTGCACAACTGGAGGACAGCTTCAACTGCAACTCCATCAGGAGTGAAACCACACTGAGTCCACTAATATTACTACATCCAAGTGTAACCTGCAAGGCAAATTTGCATCAAAACCCCATCCTTGACATCCTTAATTTGAACTAAGAGCCACACCAAAAACACTGAAGGAACTACTTTTTCCTCATTAGGACAATTTTTTTTTTTTTTAATTTTATCTCTACAAAAACATTTTACTCTGAGACAATAATCCTTTAACATCCTTGCTAACAACTTGGTTGAAGTAGAAGAAAGAGAAATACTGAGGATGGGATCATTGGCACTTCTGTGGCTTCCAAGGGCTTGCCACCTTTTGTTACAAATTAACAGGAACATAATACACCAGTGGAGTCTGCAAAGCAGCACAATGTGAATAATGCATTCTGAAACAAGACAGTGAAGGAAAAAAAAAAACAAAAACCACAAAAACAAACCAACAAGCAAAACAAATCCAAAAAAAAAAAAGAAACAACCAAGCCAGCAAAACCCTGTCTGCCTAGTTTGTCAGGCAATCAGAAGAAACTCAAGGCCTCACAACAGGTCAGTGAAAGAGCCTAGGAAGATCTGTAGCCCAGCATGAGCACCCTGTTCCTATGAGACAAAGACCTTGGCTATTTCAGGGTTAAGGAGAGAGACTGTACAGTCTTTAATGTAGAATTATCCTCTGGGAAACAAGAAACAGGAATAGAAACAGGACCTTAAGGCAAGGTTCTCACACACTCCAGCAAGTTTATGGTTTTACATCAGTATATTACAGTGTCTACCTGAAGAAGAGTTAAGGTCTTACTTTCAAAAAAACAAAACAAACAGAAAAACCTAACCCTCCAGATCCCAAACATACATATAATACAGAGGAATTGCATACATGAAAGAACAGTGGGAAATAAATGGACTCCATCTTATGCCTTGCCATAGAACACTGAATCATGTGGGCTGGAAACTCGGTGATTGGGAAAATCTGTAAGAAATATTCTTCAGTACTTCTTTAAAGTCTCTAAATCACCACTGAATCAATCATCAGCCTTTGTTTGATTTTTTGTTTTTAAATACAGTGAAACCTTCTGACAGCTACAAAGGATAGTGAAGCACTATTAGACTGGCTGGAAACTCAAAACAGGGCTCCTGAAACTACCCAGTTACTTTTGTGAGGAAAAACAGCAGCAGCACTGCATGGCATAATTTTTTAAACAAATTCATCACTTCTACAAATTTTTTTATTTTTCAGCATAAATACTGTCTCTCACTTGATGTACCCAAACAAACTCCTGTACTGTGCTACCTGGGACTAAACACTCATCCCAGTAGCACAGCAAGATTTTTATCTCAGAAATTACAAAGTGTACCCTTCCTACAGATAACTTTTCTTCACGGCTGTGTGTCCAAGACCCAGGGACAAGTTCTAATAACTCACACGTACACGTGACTTTCACACGTTGTGCCGTGCGTTCAGAAAACTTCACCCTGAGATGAAAAGAACATTCCAGCCTCACGATGTGCAAACATCCTGACTCCTCACCGAGTAATTCCAGCCAAGGGCCGGGCTGCCTGCACCACCTACTGGTACCTTACAGCACTGGTTCACCGTCCCGGATGGATGCACGCATTCTTAACCCGCAGAGTTCTAGTTCTTCCCAAAATTCTAAAATCTTCAGTTAAATAAGACGAGAAGTTCTTCTCCAATATTCAAATAATTACCATTTTGTATTTCCTCTGAATAAAATCCACACCACTTTACTGGATATTTAAATCTAAATAAGATTATGATTGAAAGCTGTGTTTCACACAATTAACCAAATATGCAGCCAGTAAAGTTATTTCTTAATGCCAGAAAATACTTGGGACAACCTGTTAACAAAAAGCCACCAAATTACTACCCCAGAGACTTGAGAGCAAAAAAGAGGAACAAAAGCATTTTAGTAGGTGAGGACACAAATGCACAGCTATTAATAATATTTTTAAAAATCCCTCAAGCTCTTTCCAAGGAAGTTACAAAAAAAGAGTCAGACATGAAGTTGCTCTACAGCAATGATATTCACCTGTGTAATAGGATGCTTTCAATACAAATCTCTCAAGTCATGTCAGCAGAAAAGTTGATAAACTATGCTGAATGAATAACAATGAACATCACTAAACCACTGCCCACTAAACAGTTAGGGACTGTTATGAAACTCCGGAGTCCCCAGCACTGTAAAAACCAGGCTGCTCTATTGTCTAGAAACCAAAAAGAATAAATTACCTTTGGATGTATAAAAAGTATTTATGCTTTTCCATTGCAGAGACAGCCTTGAAAAAAAAAAGAAAAATAAATAGGGCTGTGACAAGTGGTTACACAGCAGGTCTACTGAGTAGGCTCAGTAACCTTCACATACATATTTTTCTGTCCTTATTCCCTGTACTTTCTACACAAGCTATCGAATCTTTCAGTTACAAATTTTATTCTCAAGGCCCCACTTAAACCTCTTCCTTCTTAATAATGTTTTTCTTCTTGTCTTGCCTAAAATTGATCTCTTTGCAGCTACCTTTCTACTTTATGGAACATTGCTAACCAGGCCTATCCAAATGTCCTCTTTGCAAGGTTTAAAAATAAAAAATTGCAATAAATACATAAAATAAAAAGAGAAAGATTTAAAGAGGATATGATCAAGGAGGAAAGGCTGAAGAACTTGGTTCTTTCTTCATTCCTTTCCTCTGAACTTTCCCCAGCCGGTCCCAATCTTGCAAAAATAGAACTAGTTCTTCAATGTAATGGCATCAGTAATTGATACCTTCTCATCCATTAAGCTGACAGTCCTCTTCTATAAAATTGCACCTTAATCAGTCACACACTGCTACAGATTTTTCCTATGTAGATGTGCTTGTATTATATTTGACCTTAAGTCACACCAAATGCAGGCTGTTTCTTCTATTTGTTGAGTGTTCTGTGCCCCACCCTCCTGCCAGTTTAGCACTGTCTGCAAATTTTAACACTGTATATTTTAATACTTCCCTGGAATTATTAATAGAAAACTGAACATGAGCAAATATAGAATGAAGCCTTGCAGAATCCCATTTAACAAACACTAGTTTGACACTGAACCATCACAGCAGAGAAATTCCTGAGAAGCAAAGTTCTTCACACCTCATTAGTAATTAAGTACAGCTTACAAATTGATGTACATTAATCTAAATAATGATATACATTAATCTAATGCTTTTGAGAAGTGTTTACTGCAACACTGCCCAAAGCCAGGAAATGAACATTGAAACAGACCTGCCAATTTCAACTGCACTGAAGTAGTAGCATGCATCACATGGACACTCAGTCTATCATTGAATATAAAGGTAAAAGAATACTTCATAAGTTGCAAATGTAATAAACCTAAAGAACAAGAAAAAACTCCTTAAACCACCCTCAACCCCCCAGAAACGGTCAAGGACCATCAAATAAAACCCAGGATCATATCTGCCATTCCAGAAAGTTGCTTCTATTTTAATATACTGTATCTCTTAGAGAGAGCAATTGTAAAATTCTGACAGTACATAAAATATGAATTCTGAGTTAGACTAAAAGTGGAATATTGGACCTTTTACATCATAATGCCACATTTTACTAAAAGTGAATAATTTCAAATGTGTTTTATTTATTTTACATAGCATATATGAGCTAAAGCAGACTGAAACAATGTAAAATTATTCAAGATGACAGATCTACAAAGAAATCTGCCATTTGGTAAACCAGCTGGTCTTAATTAGACATTCATTTTTTGAAGGGAGGACACAAAATCCTCAGTAATCAAGCCAGTTAAATCAACATGCACACTAGTTATAAAAAGATATAACAAGTGGAAGGTCCTTTTCCCTCTTCACAAGGAATAAGAACACTTTTGCTCATGGTTTATAAATCAATTTCATGTTTGAGAGAGGCAGCATCTTGTTTCAAGAGCGGAGCTGTGAAGTTACTCACAGAGCCACCTTCTCAAGAGCTGACAGAAATCATGAAGCTTTCTTCCCTAAGATTCTGATCCACAGCTGGATCTACCACGCAGGGCATGAATACAAACACAGCACCTAATCTCACGCTCCCTTAGCAAGCTGTAGAGGAGGGGAGAGTTGACTTAGCAATTTCTGGGTCTTCCCAGGCTTTGCAAATAACACAGCTGATCACCCATAACTAAAACCAAAGAATTACAGGAGCAGCATAAGGCACGTAGAGAAAGAACTGTGAACTGAATGTGCCACCATGACACTTTGTTCTCCCTCTTGTACAGATCAGAAATAATGTCCTCCTGTAACTTCAAACAAGAGCTTAGGAGCCATTAATTTAAAACACCCAGAACACAACATTTTAAGACTAACAGTGGTTTTACGTGGATGCAATTGACTAAGAAATATTGCTGCCAAAATATTATGCAACTTAATGCCAATTTCTCCTTCACTGTAAAAAAAAAAAAAAAAGGAAAAAGAAAAGTTTTTCTGAAAAGACCCCAGCATCTCAGCACACAGAAAGGAAAGGGAATGTGGTAAGACCATCACACTCCCTGCCTTATTACCTGACTTACCAGTTTTGCAATTCACACATCATCACTTTAGAACATTTGCCCCCTGTTGCTGGAAGAAAGCAGGGTCTTGTCTCACACAAATGCTTACTCTGGGCCAAGCATCCTATCACTGAGATTGTAATACAAGTCACTCTGCTGAACACAGAGAGCACTAAGGAGCTGGGATTAAAAGGGGACAACTCTCTGTCAGATAAATGCTGGCTACACTGATGGAAGGAGGAGGCCCTCCCTGCTCCAAAAGTGGTGAATTATGAAATTGGCTCAGATATAGCACTAAAATTCAGCAGCTGCAGACTGGCACAGCTGCTGATGCTGTGGCTGGATTGCTGGAAGCCAGTCCCCCATCTAAGCTGCTAAACACGAAATTTGTGGCAGGTGCTCTAAGAGACCATACCATGCTTAAAGGCAAAACCCTCCAGTGCAGAAAGAGCATTACATTTGAACAATCTTTACCAGACTTCTTGTAAAATCTTAGCTATTGCTTCACTTTTAAAGTCCCAAACCACAATAGCCTTGGCCAAAAATAAAGTCACTGTGCTAGGCTAAGATGAAGAGCATATCCAAGTCAGTAAAAAGTAAGCAATGTGTAATGTGTCCCAAAAGAAAAATTTTTAAATGCGGGGTTGAATGACTCAGGAGAAAATAAGTCCAGGCCAGAAGCTTCCCCAGCTAATACACAGAGGTGCTGAATTTCCCATGCATGCTTCTGCAGCTTATGAGGGAACACTGCTGTTTCATGTACAGGATCCAAACCTGTCCACAAACATCAGTGTGAATTCAGCAATTTATATTGCATACATGTGAAAACACTGACCAGCATTCAAGGTAACTCTACCAATCAAGCCATAACTTTCATCTCCCAAAACATGAGTCCTATGTACCTAAATACAATAACAAAAATAGTATTTTATACTTTTTAAATCCACCAGCAAACAGGGGAGTTCTAATACAAATGAAACATTGGGGGAGTTCAATTAGAGCCACGGCATCATAAAAGTCAAAGTGAATCTAATCAACATGATGCTGGAATTGGGGTAGCAGCTGGTCCATCTACATTAGGACTCCCAGTGCTGCCAACACCAATTAGTATTAGGTCATCATTGTAATATCTTTGCCAATGTAGGGACATGATTTCTATATTGCAACAATGCTAACAGAAGCAAAACAATCTGAATGAAGTAATCAAAGCATTTTTTATGGAAACTCTTTAAAGGCACAATGTTGATCTCATACCATGGTGAGTTAGGAAACACATTTTAATAGCTCCACAGGGAATTACCTATGCAGTTGTGATACACAATGGTATGTCTATGTTACTTTTAATCTGCTAAAACATTTTGTAATGGGTTGAAGTACGACGATCAATTTCTATTAATGACAAATACATTTCCAGTGAATCACAGACACCCTTTATGTAAGGCATGCTCTGGTACCATCTCTTCACTGCGTGTACCACAGGCTGGACAAGACACTCATTTCAACTTCTAATCATAGAACCGTTAAGGCTGGAAAAGATCTCTGAGATCGTCCGAGCCCAACCTTTAAAACAACCGTGCCAAAAACGCTCAACAATTCTTCATCTCTATTTGCAAACTGAGGATTTCTTTTTTCAAATGCATTTTTCAAACAAGACTTTTATCTTTTCAGTACAAAATCATACACGTATTTCGGCAAGAAAAGCCCTGTGCATGCTGCTCCGGCGTGCGCAGGCTGCGCTGTCCCGGAGCAGGCACAGGGAAGCGGCACCCGCCGAGCCGCCCCGGGCCCCACAGGCTGGGGCACAGCGGCCAGCCCGGCCGCACCGCGGGAAGGGAGGAGCAAGCGAGGGCACGGGAGGAGCTGGGGACGGGAGGGCTGTGCCCAAGGGCCGCCCCGGGCCCCGCCGCTCAGCTCCGCTCAGCTCCGCCTCCGCGGGCGGGCGGGCTCTGCTCGCGCTTACCCGCCGCTGCTGCTGGGCGCTGTGCGGCGGCGCTGCCCCGCGGCCTCGGGGCTCTCGCCTGCCCCGGCCCCCGCCTCCTCGGTGCCCGTAAGCGCCGCCTCTTCCCCGGNGCCGCCTCGGCAGCGCCCCCTGCGGGCGGCGGGCGCGAGTGGCGGCGGGGCCCGCGGGCAGCCCCCGGCCGGGCCTGCTCCTGCGGACAGCGACGAGCAAGGAGGGCAAGATCGCATCCGCATGTGCGAATAAAAACAGAAGAGACATGCATTTAGTGTTTAGAAAACAGAGCTCTTAGCTAAAGCCAGATGCATTGTGGAATTGTTTAGGTTGGAAAAGACCTTGGATATCACCTAGTCCAGCTGTTAACCCTGCACTGCCACTTCCACCTCTAAACCATGTTCATAAGCCCCACATCTACGCATCTTCTAAATACCTCCAGGGAAGGTGATTCTATCACTTCCCTGGGCAGCCTGTTCCAATGCCTAACCACCCTCTTGGTGATGAAATTTACCTAATACCCAAAGGAAACTTCCTCTAGTGTTTTGTCACTTGCTTCCAGGGAGAACAATCCTCAGCTCACGACAGCTTCCTCGGAGGCTGTTGTAGAGAACGATAAGGTCTCCCTGGAGCCGCCTTTTCTCCAGACTAACCAAACACATCTCCCTGAGCTGCTCCTCACAGGACTTGTGCTCCAGACCTTCCCCAGCTCTGGACCCATTCTCCAGCCCCTCAGTGTCCTGCTAGGGAGGGGCCCAGGGCACTGGACACAGCGCTCAAGGTGTGGCCCCGGCAGTGCCAAGTACAGGGCGGGCAATGGTCACTGCCACACTGTCGCAGGATGCCCTTGGCCTTTCTGGCCATCTGGGCGCACGCTGGCTCATGTTCAGCCACTGTCAACCAGCACCTCCAGCACCTTTTCCACTAGGCAGCTTTCCAGCCATTCTTTCCTCAACCTGTAGAGCTGCATGGGATTATTGTGACCTTTAGCAAATGAGGGAAAGAGCAACTGATCCCAGGCTGACAGGGTGTTGCACAGATGCCTGCGCTGCATTAACCCCATGAGCTGACTCTGCAGCCTCTTGAGGAGCATCCTCCTCTCAAGACACAGAGCAGGGACACAGAAACAGCTTTGTGCCATAATGCTAGGCTGGTTTGTCTAAACCAAGAGCTAAGCAGACACCTATGCTATTCTCAAGGAAGTTCACCAGTTTCCTAACACCAGCTAGCCCAATCCCCCTTGAACACACAGGCTGTCATTTGACATCATGTTAAAACATCAATCTGTTTTTGGAGGGTTTTTAAACTCTGGAGTCATTCCAGCAAAATGTGACCAAAATTCCTATTTTGTGAACTCATTGGCTGTACTGTAGCTGCACAACTACCTGTGTTGTGGGCTGCTGAGTTCCGGGGCACAGTGAGCAGCAAATCCGTAAATTAGCTTAGCACACAAGCAGATAAATAAAGTAACAGGGAGCAGCATTGGCAAGCACATTGCAAAGACATCCAAGCAATACTCACGCAGCCACCACAGGTCTGACAGACCCAGAATGAGATAGAGCTAATAAAACCTGGTGAACCCAAGCTGTGCCTGCATCTGTGGTGCAATTAATCTGTGACACGAACAATCTGCCTGCAGATAACTGTAAGCTGACTTTATGTACAAATTTAACAACTCACATTAATTAATACTTACAGATAGATTGAAATAAATATCATTACTACTTGGCAGCACATAAGAAATACCATTACAACTCACAAGCGTGAACGTCATGCATTAAGAATTATGAGACATGACAAAGTCATGATACTGTACATATGCGTTTCGATTTTGTAATTAAGTTTTGATCTCTCTATTATTATAATCTCTTATGACAGAAAATTAACATAAATCATATTACCATAGCACACAGAAGTCCCGCTCACAGGCTCTATTAGCCTGAGTGATACACAAATAGATGACAAAAGGTAATGCCACCAAGTGTTAACACAGACCTATAAAACTAAAGAGGATAGAGTATGACAAGATGACGAGAATGGTCAACGTGCCAAGAGATCTTTGCATACTAGTAATTCAACTGTTGTCAACTTTATAGACATCACAGTAAAATAGCCCATTAGGGAAAGAAGACTTTGCATGATGATAAAACCCAGTGCTTTTCATTAAGAAATTATTTTAAAAATTATTAAGAAATAATGTAGTTTCCATAACATATTATCAGTGTATATATATCAGTATTTCTCCAACCCATGTCAGTTTCAACCAAGAGCATCTGTGCCACAACAAAGACAACAACAATAGCAGCAATAACAACAACAGCAATTTCTGCTTCTCCTGTTGCTCTGAAGTCTGCAATGCATATGGTGTAGTTTGAGCAGTCTTTCTTAATTGCTAATATTAGGGAAAGTAAGTGACCTAAGAGGGGCAGACAGTTGCTATCTATGGCAAAGACAAAGCATTACAGGCCACAGCATCTATACAATTTCTAGTCTTCCCTCTTCTGAAGCAAGTGCCATCTCCTGGCAAAAAAAAAGGCAGAAAGTTGAAACAATCTGTAATTTCTCTACATGGCTGCTCAAACCTGGGAGTTAGGCAAGTGCAGTTTGTAAAGGTTCATTCATGTGCCTGATATTCATAGCTGTGCCTTTTTAAGATTATCTCTAGCCTTAGCTGATATCTTGAAAAAGCCCCAGGCCAGCTGCTCTGCTGGCAAGGCCTGTTGAAGATAGCTAAAAATGAGGGCCTCCCTCTCCTGTTCCTTGGGAATTGCTTTTGAGCTGAGGTTGTACCGCTGTGCTACACTGCAGCCAGGCAGCAGCTACATCTACACCTTCTATCTCCTCAATCCTGGCTCAGATCCTGACTCAGACCTGCTGCCTGGGCTTCCTGGCTTGCTCTGCCTTATCACTACAGACCTGCTGTGCAAGCACTGGGCTGTCACTGTCTCTGGCCTTCTCATGAACCAAACGTGCTTCTCCACATCCTGCTCAGGCCTCAGCTCCTCAGCCTTGGCATTGTCCTCACCTTCCGTCACAGAGCAAACAGCCTTCACTGTCCCCTGGCATTGCCACACTAAACCCACAGCCACAGTCATGCTTGAAAATTTAGTCACATGGAGATTTTAATGCACAGAATAACTTTGCTGACTGTCCACAGTAAAAGAAGCATAAGCCACATGAGGTAGGAGAAACACAGATTCCTCTACCACAGCCATGCAGATGCTCCACACACCTTTGTTTCGCATGAAATGAATTCCTACCCTTCAAGATTTTGTAAAGATTTGTAAAGCCAGTGCCATCAAGACAGCTCTGACTTGGGGGAAGTCTTTGCAGAATGCAGAACCGGGACGAGATGTCTTTCTTTGCATAGAACTAATTAGAGCTGCTGTGGCACTCCAGCTATTCTTGGATGCTAGACTGGCTCTGGAGGTTGGAGAAAGAGAGCCAAGTGTACAGATGGTCGACATGCGTATATTCTGATTGCTGCTAGTCTGCAAGGTCTATACATGAGCTAGAATCCTGTTGAATTTAGTCAGTATTTGCTGTGTATAAGCAGAATACAGATGCAGAAACATTTACATATTAAATGGGAGATCACACACACACAGAGATAGAGGAGAGCCATTTTGAGGAGTACACTAGGCAGAAGTCTCAATACATCAGGAAACTTACCATTATCCAGTTTCATCAAGGGGTCACCATTAAGCAGGATTTGAAGTAGAAACATGATACACTTCTGTGGAGGTTTAGGAAACCTGGGAAAAAAGTGAAGGAAACAGTAAAAGCAAATAAGAATCATAAAACTGTAGAATCATCAAGTTTGGAAGAGACCTATAAAATCAAGTCCAGAACCTAAAATTCCACCATCACCCCTAAACCACTCAATCAGTGCCAGGTCCAAGCATCTCTTAAACACCTTCAAGGTTAGTGACCTCCATGGAAAAAGAGGACAATGAAAGAAAATTACATGTTTCTGTGAAAGTTCAACTAGTGACTACAAAAAATTCTATTCAGCTGGTGAGAGACAGGACACAACTACTTGGTACAAAAGGCAGATGTGGGAAAGAGACAGGCTGTAAAAGCTTGCAGTTAATAAAAGACACTTGCCAAGACCAAAGAAAACAATGTTCTGAGAGTTAGGATGAAAGATGAAAACCCAGAGAAGTGGTGTGGGTGGATAGGGAGGACCATATAATAGAGATCTGATGCAAAGAAAATCTTAAAGACTTAAAAATGGACTTTAATAGGTGATTCATGTGATAATTTTAGCTGAACTTATGTCTGCTTTGAAAAAAGAGATCATACCAGTTTTACCCAGGCTAAAAGCCCAGTAGAAAAATCTGTTAATTTATCTTTCATTTCTGACTTTAAAAACTGAATACTATTTGACTGTTTCAAATATAGTTTAGTGAGAATAAGCATCGAATAAATGATTAGCATCAACTGATGTGATGGAATTACTCAAAACCCAGCAGGTATCTTTGAAAGAAACTTTATCTAATGCAGGTTCAGTGGCACAAGAAATGGCAGTGAAAAATGTAGAAAGCAATGAATGTCAGTGGCATGTATGCATTAATAGGGTGGTCCTGTTTTCACCTTTTGCTGTTTATGCAAGTATTAAATTGGTATTTGAAACTGGTTGTAAAATTTGCATTTTTTTACCACTGTGGTCATCTTCTGCTTCTTCCTCTTCAGTTTACTCCTCTGTATCCTCAACCCTACCATTCACTCATCCAAACTACCCAGACTGTACTTTTATGCTTAACCCCATCAGTCTCCTCAGTCCTAAAATCTCTCAATAGAGTTTTCCCACAAGCATCTTCTTGACCTTTCCTGCTTCATTTGCTCAAAGATTGCCCTCCATTGCCTCAAACACTTCTAACACCTATTTGTTTCTTGCTGTTGCTGTGCCAGTGTGGTTCCTAACTCCCATGCATCCCTAGTATTCACTTACTCTCTTGTTGGTGACAATTTTACAAAATTTTCAAATCTCTGAAACCTTGGCATACATTTTAAATACTGTAGGAAAAAACACGATGACTCACTGATGTATTGCACTGCAAAACTTTAAATGTCTGTATTTGAGAATATTAGAGGGTTCCTAAGGTATTCAAAATGTAAGAGCTGGGGCGGTTGACTGTCTTATGAAATAATAGTTAAATTGCATTTTGAAATGTCATAAAATGCCAGAGCACATTGTCCTAGGATATACATTTGTGTGTTTTAGTTATGTTCACAATTGTAAAAATAACAATCAAAATGCAAAAAAAAGAACACAAATAATGTGATAGCTTGTTTCACGGGTGTTTTCATGGTAACTAATGGAAATCTGTGCTATTTAATGAGCTACTTAAATTTTCCAATTTTTTTCCTTTGATCTTTATAGCTATCTCCAAAAGGATGCTTCTGAGTACAGAAAACAGTATGCAGCAGTGCTAAGGTCCTGATGACAGTACACCAAGGACAAGAATGGAAGTCAATTTATTCAGCAATTCCACTGTTGTAAACAGTTCATCCATCAACCATAAGCAGTTAGAAGGGCATAGCCTCTGGGAAGTCATTACTATTGCCACTGTAACTGCAATTGTAAGCTTAATAACCATTGTGGGAAATATTCTAGTAATGATATCCTTTAAGGTTAACAGTCAGCTCAAAACTGTCAACAATTATTACTTGCTCAGCCTTGCCTGTGCAGATCTCATCATTGGGATATTTTCTATGAACCTTTATACATCCTATATACTCATAGGCCATTGGACTCTTGGAAGCCTTGCCTGTGACCTGTGGCTAGCACTGGACTATGTAGCCAGCAATGCCTCAGTAATGAACCTCCTAGTCATCAGTTTTGACAGATATTTTTCCATCACAAGGCCTTTAACCTACAGGGCCAAACGCACACCCAAAAGAGCTGGCATCATGATTGGTATGGCTTGGCTAATTTCCTTCATGCTGTGGGCACCCGTAATCTTGTGCTGGCAGTATTTTGTGGGTGAACGAACAGTACCACCTGAAGAGTGCCAGATACAGTTTCTATATGAACCCATTGTCACCTTTGGTACTGCAATTGCTGCTTTTTACATTCCAGTGTCTGTGATGACCATTCTGTACTGCCGCATTTATAAAGAGACAGAGAAACGCACCAAGGACCTCGCTGAACTTCAGGGCTCAGAGTCTGTGGCAGAGTTTGAGACAATAAAGCCTCAGAAAACTCTCCTGAAGTCTTGCTTCAGTTGCAAGCAGCAAAACTTAGTCAAAAGAGAGAGGTGCCAAGCTTCTTGGTCTTCATCTAGTCGAAGTACATCAGCTACAGCGAAGGCCTCCCAGGCAGCGAGTGCTTGTATGGACTGGGCCAAGGCTGACCAGCTAACCACCTGCAGCAGCTACGCATCGTCAGAAGATGAGGATAAACCTGCCACTGACTCAGTTTTCCAAGTAACTTACAAAAGTCCATCTAAAAGTAAGGCAGAAGAGTATAGTGAGACTACAGATGTTGTTGTCAAAGAGCAACCTGAAGAAAGTGATTTTGAGAACCAGAAATATTTTTTGTCACCTACCAAAGAACACGTACAAAAAAGTAAAAAATGTGTGGCCTATAAATTCCGTTTGGTGGTTAAGGCAGATGGCACCCAGGAAGCCAACAATGGTTGCCGGAAAGTAAAAATAACTCCGTGTTCTGCTGCTCTGTCAAAGGACCCTTCCATCAAAAGCATGGATCCAAATATAAATAGCCAAATCACCAAAAGGAAACGGATGGTTCTTATAAAGGAACGCAAAGCAGCACAGACTTTGAGTGCCATTCTTTTGGCTTTTATCATCACATGGACTCCTTATAATATCATGGTTTTGATCTCCACATTTTGCTCTGACTGCATTCCCCTGACACTGTGGCACCTTGGATATTGGCTATGCTATGTGAACAGCACTGTTAACCCCATTTGTTATGCCCTCTGTAATAAAACTTTCAGGAAGACTTTTAAGATGCTGCTTTTCTGCCAGTGGAAAAAGAAAAAAGTGGAAGAGAAACTATATTGGCAGGGCAATACCAGACTGCCATAATTGTTCTTGTATAAGAAATAAGGGGAAATATAGATATTGATGTAACCTAACAAATTCTGTCTTTTCAAAGCCATTGCTGTTGTGCCTACTGGTTAAAAAATCTGCTGAAAAGTTAAATTTTGCATGGAAGTAGTGTGCTTGGGATAAAAATGTCAGTGGCTGCTATGAGCAACACAGGTTGTTTTTGACTATGCAGTAGAGTTATTGTGTTTGGTGTCTTATGTCCTTTCTTTCAGCCTGAGAACAGATGGAGTAAATTATAAACTACTAGAAATTAGACTGGGATGATCATCCAGTCGTTGGGTTAGGTCATTCAGTCTATCTCCCTGTAAAGCAGAACTGTTTCTTCCTATAGTTCTTTGCTAGTGTATTAGTTTTCAATGTACCAAGCAATGCAGCCTGTGCTACATCTGTTTTGAGACTTTACCATCAGCTATTGAGATGAAACAAGGACTGTCTGAAGGATAAATGCTGTCATCCCCAATAATAAATGGTTAGGGAGATTCATAATACTCCAAATGAACACACACATTACAGGAGAATATAATACTGAGAAAATTTCCACTTTAATGCTGACTCTTGTGGAGGCTTAGGAAGGGCTTGTAGTGAAAGAGCTTATAGTGGAAGATATAGATAATGAATTTTGATCATGAAGAAGCCAGTCCCAGTATCAGTTCCATCATGCAAGTCACTATCATTTGTAAAAATCGTTATGGTTAGAAGACACCTCTGAATTTCTCCAGTCCTGAGTGCCTCTGAAGGAAATTTTAAAATTTTATTCAACAGTGACAATGGTACAAACCAGAACTGACTGTAAAGCAAAATGGATACAGTCTATCTACAACACAAGGAAAGTCTTTTTTGCAATCTTTTTTGTTGAGCTACACCTTGCTCCAAAAGTTTCCATAACATTTACCTATATATAAACAGTGAAAGAACTGGCATCCTTTAAAGAGGAAAGATTCTTTTAAGCAACTTTTTAATGTTTCTGTAAAACTATTAAAAAAACTTTATATTCTTTGTCTTTAAATAGCTTTACAAGTACTAGTCAACATCAGGTGCTTGGAAACATGAGTTATCTTCAGGCACTCCCTTTTGATCCAGGAAAACAACATCTGCTACAGATGTGGCTGGAGTCAACCCCTCTGGTGGCTGTGGCTTCTGGGACTGGGTTGTACTGGCCTAGTTACAAGCTGAGACTGACCACTAGATGAGATTTGAGAGGACTTTTGTTGCCAAAGCTGAACTGTCTGTGCCTCCCTGTCTGTGTTAGATTGGCAGGAGCCCTGCAGCCCTGGCCAAGGGAATGGGTAAGCACAGGGCTGCCTTCAGCAGAAGGCCTTGGGAATGGAGCTGGTGACCTGGCTCCTTGTGATGGGAACAAACAAGAAGCTTCAGAAAAGGTCCTGAGAAAACAAAATTAATGGCAACAGGAGTCATGAGACGTGGAAGTCCTAAAGAAAAACATTTTATGAAGAAATGAGAAAGATCTTCATGTACACAAAGTTTAAATTCAGTTCTAGCCTTTCTATCAAAATTATGAGTGAGATACTTTGGAATATTAGTTTGAGACAATCTTCATATTATATCTACTATACACTTTAGTGGGATGTTGCAGTGGTGACATTACTCAGTTGCACATTTCAGGGATTGTATAAGTCATCATGAATGTACTGTTGCTCTCAGTGAAATTTTTTGTGTAATGTATTAAATTATCATACCATTAGAATGGTTTCCTACCAATAGATAAATCCTCCATGTTGACAATCACAGTACAAGTATTAAACATTTTTTAGCCCCAGTGTCCACAGGGGAAAATTTTGTCAGTGAAAGATTAGCAGTGTGCTATGTAAAAATACATTCTCTAACTTCATGTGATTGGTTTTGTAACACACCATACTGGGCCTGTAATTTTTTGTGCATTAGCCTATGATTACTTATGAAAGGAAAGCAGAGGTCTTTATAAAAACTCTTTCATCAGCTTTGTTCTGTCACTATCCAGAGCTTTTCCTGTGTACAGTAACTATGTACAAATTTGTTATTAGGGTGGGTTTATTTTATATTACATCAGATCAGTCATTCAGTAAACTATGATTTTTAGCAAATGAGTGTGTCTCTCTGGGGGCACAAGTCATAGTAAAAGGCAAAATTTATGAGGTGGTAACAGTTCTCCTAGCTGCACTGTTATTGCTGAAATGAAGCATTGGCTCTTATTGAAATTAAATGGGGTATTTTTTGTTGTTTTTGACGTCTGTTGATCAAGAATGTTCCGTAAATGTTTATGGACTCTCTGCTCAGTAAATGTATTAGAATACACAGTGATGGATGCAACAATGTTGGTTCAATGTAATTGTGAAATATGTGCTCAAATTATGCTGCTAGCACCTAACCATGTGAGAGATTACATGGCCACACAAGTACATTGTAAATATCAAGAATTATATAAAGAGATATGTGTTACTTTATTGTTATGTAGGATTCTTATTTTTAAAAAAATCAACACCACAGAAAGACAAATGTGGTCCTCATCAGAGTATGAGTTTGTACTTGATTGTATTTTGTACCTTTAAGAAGTGTTGTGCGACTTTTGCAGTGTAGGACAATCTTGTTATCTTGTTATCTGTCCTTTTAATTACATTTTTACCGATCCTGTAATTGATTATTGTCATGGACTAATGAAACTTTTTTGTAAAACTATATTTTGGTTGTACATAATTTCGTACACATACATGCATATAGATATGTATGTATTATCAATAGAGATGCATAAATACACAGCCCTAACTAATCTTTTCAGAGACCCAGCACCTTTTATATTTTCAAGTATTGAATTTTCCCACAAACTGAGGGTATGGTTTTTTGTCTCTCCCTTTTCTTATATGCCGTATATTTCAGATCCCCATAATTTATCAACTAACATTCATTTATTGCAAATGTAATTTATGTTTGTAGATAAATACCTGGAAGATTTCCCAGGATTTTTAAACAGATATAGAACACCTGGTTACAGTTGGTGCACTCTCTATGACTACTTAGAGCGAAGAGCTTTGCAAAGGACAGCTCCTGTAATGCTCCTGCAGCTGCTGGGTAGTCAGTGGCTTCTCAGTTTTGAAACACAGGCTGAACCTTGTCTCTAGAAAAGGAAATATTGTGTCTTTTCACTTTACTACTTGGCTTTACCCCAGCAAGTCACTAAGAGGCCACTCTGTTTCTTATGTGGTCTCCCCCAAATCTCCATTGCTTCCTTTTGAACTCCCTAAGAAATGTACTTCCACATACTTTTGACAGTTGACCATCATAAAACCTTAAGTTTTAATAAGCTTCTTGTTTATGATTTTAATGATAGTTACCCCATAAGTAATCAAAACAATTAAAAATTGATAGCATCATGTTGTTAAACAGGAGATAATTTATGACTATTAGTGGTTTCAGAAAGGGATGGTGTTACAATTTTTTTTTCTATCTTGGTAAATGTATTTTTTCAGGATTAAGGAATTTCAGTCTTTCTTACACTCACTAAAAGCACTGCCTTTTACTCAGTATTTTTGCCATTGGTCACTAAATGTCACTAGTTTCTTCATGTGTCTGCTGATACACCAAAGTCAGTCCTCCTCAAATAAACCAAACATTTCAAATCCTTCAGAAGTTTTCTTCTCAACAGGTTGTCCTCCAAACCCTGGTTGCTGATGGCTTCTGTTTCTGCAGAGCTCTTAAGCTGAGGGAGATTTTACTGAATTCCTAGGTTACAATGCTGAGATAGAAAAAGCTGAAATATCTTTTAATCCTCACATGCAGCAGCCTGACATAGTGGAGGTCAGATAGTTGTTTTCAGTGTGTGCTGTCTCCTCTAGTGTGCAATTCATCAGCTATAGGAGGAAGAGTGGAGGATTCCAGGTGTGGAACATGGCTGGATTCGGCTCTGTAGCCTCCCCACCCTGACTGTGGCCTGATGTCTTCTAAAATACAAAAGATATGAGAGTGACTAAAACACTGTTTGTTAATTCCAGTAGGAGAAAACGAGGCCATGCAACTAACATTGTTAATTCTTTGCTAGCCCCTAAAACCACTTTGTCGTGCTTTTAAATCTATGGTTAACACATAAAAAATAAGGTTGCCTGGAAGTCTGGGAATAATTAATTTTTATTTTATTTTACAATTAGGAAAAAAAGCACTGCTTAATTTGTGCCAAGGTCACATACTAAAACAATTGAAACTATTAAATGTGAAAAAAAGGCAACATTCTCTTCTTTTCTCACGGTGGTATTAGAAAAAGAAAAAGCTGAAGCACAGCATGGAACAAGGAGAAATAACAGACAAATAATGGTAAATAAAATGAAGTAATATTCAGGGGGGAAATGGAAGAATGAATAAAAAATTGCAATATCAATTTGATCTTTTAAAAAATGTATTCACTGTGTTTCTTGGGGAAAAAATTCAGAGGGGTTGTAAGCTTTGGATCACTGGCTTTAAATAAGAAAGCTTAGAGCTGAGTGCTCTAAAATGAAGGCAGAAAAGAAAAGCCTGTGCTGAATACTTCACTGTGTATGGGATCATTAAAAAGTAGAGATAAAAGAAGAATCAATGAAGGGGGAAATAAGCCATGGGAAATGAGATTAATTCCAATTTTAAATATTAAAATGCCATTCACTAAAGTTAGAAAGAAAAGGCCTGTTGGAGCCCTATGGTACACAATACTCCTCAATATGCATTTTGTGGATGTTGATCTTTAACTGGAAATTTCCTCCCTGCATGATATATGAAGATGTGCAATAATAGGTGTGCAGTCAATCATGAATATTGACACCAGAGCAAAATCTTCTGAAATGTATTTTTATTCATGTATATATTGTACAAGACATCATATCCTGGATTTCACACCAGACTTGTCTTATGGTTAAAATAGTATAAAATGAATGATCTAAATCTCCTGGCTATTTAAATCTTGTGGTAAAGGCCTCGGTTTCTTATAGTTTATCACTTTTGTGGTTGGCAAATTTCTGTGACATATTCCAGTCCTGGACAATATGTGATCATAAAGCCCTTTCAGAGGCCCAACTTAAATTTTCAGTCACGGTTACTTAGGGTTATTACTCAGACAGTGAGTTCACTTCAGTCACTTGAGAAAGAGCCCCGGTTCCTGTCAAACACACATGGCTCATCTACAGTTCAACTTTCTGACAGGGGCAGGCCTTGGCAGGGTATGGCTGGTGGTGCTCGATGGGTCTGATCATCATCCACGCAAACTTGCAGGGGCGTTGCTTGTTGCAGTCTTTTTGCCAGTATATCACGTTCCTGCGGTTCAGGTTTGCTCCAGCGCAGGCGTCGTACCACCAGCCTCCCCCAGGAATGCCGTTGAGTTCCAGCTTAGCACAATTCATAAAGTAATTGTCATTGTCCCTGTCCTTGGTGGTGAACTTCTGGTTGTCGTGGAGATAAGCTTCTGTGTCCAGGGTCAGCGCGTCAGTGGCGTTGCCTTTGTAAAGGCCGACCCTGATTCGGTATTGAGACTCTTCCCCCTCAATCTGGAATGGCTCATACTGTCCCCATTTGACTTCAGCATTTAGATTTACAAGTTTCACACCAAGTACATATTGCACTGAGCTGCCAGTTAACTGATGCATGTATTCATTTCCTAACCAGTGGTTCTCATGAACAGAGCCAAATCCGTATTTGTAGTCCTGCCAGGTCCTGTCAAAGTCAACAGTACTGTTGGCTGTAATGTGCTGGATTACTGTCCAGCCACCATCCTGCATGTTACAAAAGACAACAATTGGTTCCTCTTTTGGCTGGATGATGTAGAGGCCATCTCTGGAATTTCCTTTGGAGCGCTGTAAAATCTCAAAGCAATCCCTTGGATAGTCTGAGTAAAAAAGAGCAAACACAGACACACAAAAAAAATTAAAGGAAATTCTGTTCAGAAAATAGATTTCAGAAATTTAACTCTGTCCTTCAGAGCAACTGAATGACTCTTCAGACTGGAAGCTGATTGACTTCATTGCAGGTGATGGCCATGATTCAGATAAAAAGGAAGACTTCTGGCAGAAATATGCAGGAAATATTCAGAAATTCAAAAAGTGGTTTGTTACTCTGTCTTACAACAGAAGTGTGATATTGCATTTATGACGGAAATATGGTTGAAAAGCAAAATCTAGGTGCAGATCATTACTTTTCCACCAGTGTTCTTCCAGTTTGAGTACTCAGCAAGTTTGCAGTTCCCTGTGCCATGTGTAGGACAGTTGAGTTTAATGACTAGACCTAGTCTTATCTCCAATGAACAAATACATTTCTCTCAAATCAATTTATACTTCAGGCACCTCCAACATCCTTGTATTAAATTCTGAAATGTATACCGTGTGTTCATTGATAGAAGGAATATATTAAAGCATATTTATTGTTAATATAAAGCTTTTAGACATCTGAGAATTTTCTTTGGATTAGTTCTTTTCATTCAAACTCCAGGCTAAATTTTATCTTGGATTTGCAGGTAGAACTACAGCTCTGTTCAGTGCTGAACACCGGTTTCAGGAAAATAGGTGAAAGTGCTTTTCCATTTAATTGCTTATCCAGTAGACTCAGAGGGTAATGATAAATGGCATATAAGGCTTGGGTTGACACTATTGGGCTAAAATATTTACTGGGCTTTTTAAAATGTAATATGCTTATAAGTTAACTTCTTGCTATAGTATAGTATCAAGCATCTCTGAGACTACGGCACAATGATCTGAATTTTACAATTGATTCTGAGGTTTCTTAAGAGTCAGAACATAATTAATTTAAATATACATTTACATATGTATGAACTTATAGAGACAGAATTCCTTTTGTAGAGAAGGAGGGTATTCATTGTTTTCTAACTCAGAAATATCTTTATGAATTAAAATCACTCACTTCTCCATAGAGTTGAAAGGCATGTCCTTTTGTCATTAAACTGTAGAATATTTGTAGTTTGTAAATTTTATTTTTCATTATCTGGAAAATTTTAGTATCTTTGTGAGAAAAAAATCAGTAAAAATTAAATTTGCCTGGTAGACATAGCCTACCTGACTCCAAATGTGATACCATGATTTTATAGAAGGATTATTTAACTCATTTAAATGGTGATGTCCAAGCCAGCAGTATACATAGTGACCCTTACAGTTGCCTTTCTCAGTGAACATTATAGAACAGCTTCTACAGACAAGTTCAGGACCTTGTGGCAGGACATGTTCATATTGCAAATTATTCTTCCAGGACTAGCTTTGGTATATGTTGGTTGAAAAAGTTACGGCAAAGCAACAATGTAAAGCACAGAACGCTTCCAGATCCCTCTGTCTTCATGAGTACCTTTGTCATTGGCATTTCCCAGTCTCTCGTGGTCTCTTTGGGCGAGAAGGTGGGCATTGGCCAGGACCACTGCCTCGTGGGTGCCCAGGGACACAGGGCACTGAGAGAGCAAGAGCAGCAGGAATCCTGCTGAGCTCCTCAATTGCATCTTCCTCCTGCAGCAATACAGAACTGTAACACAGATTGGAGCAGAAAATGGCAATATTTATGACTTCTAGTACAAAAGTCCTGAAGGACAAAGGTTCTGAAATACTGAGCTTCAATACAGTAGGCCTCTGTCAAAGCTGGCTTCTCCCATCTTTGAAGGACCTCTGCTTTCCTGATGTCTCAGACCTCGTTTCTGACAAGTCATTCATTCATTTCTCTGACACAAAGCACTGTGCTGACACTTAGAACATCTCTCACCTCTCACCTTGTGCCATGCTGGACAATGAAACTTAATTCTGTGTGGCAAAAAGCCATCAAGAGCAATGTAATGACAAAAGAAAAAGCACAATTCTTAATTATCATAGTTGAATTTTTCTCAGAGACATTGCTTTCCTGGTGCTGGAAAGGTTTCCATGCACTGGAGAATCCACTTAACCTGAACTATGCTTTTTTTGTGAATTTCTATCTACAGCTTGAAATAACAGGTTACAGATTTCAATCAAATTTGAGAAAAAAAGATCAGTAAATAAAGCAAAAGAACTTTTCTTTAGCCTCTTCAATATCCACAAGGGTTCAGTATACTGAATTTAAACAGCTTTCAGCCTCATTTTATCCACCTTTTGGGGTACATGTCTATTAATACTTCATTCAGTACAGAAGAAGGGTCAGGCTATTATTACTGGACTAAATCCTGGGGTCCTCACTCAGGCAAATCCCAGATTATCTGAAGAGGAGTTTTGTCAACAACAGCTTAGAATGAATCAGGTAAACAAATGTCTCCTGGACTCTCAAAGGATATATTTACTTCAACTCTAACCAAACTCTTTTAATGCTTTTTTAATGGTTGTTTTTTGGGGTTTTTTTTTTGAGGACTGGGCTCCGCACGGTGGCTTTGCTGAAGGCAGAAAATATATCTAGCATAAAAAAGCTCTTTGGTCAGGGCTTATTTCCTGCCAGCGTCAGCACAGAGTCTGCAGAGGCCAGTACCTTTCTCCACAGAGGCTTATGTTGCAACAAAGCCACATTCCTTATAAATCTAATGACTTGGCAGCAGATTCAGAAAACATTTTTTCAGAGTAAAAAAATTCAGCACATTTTTGAAAAAATATCTAAGATAAATAATTGTAATAATGTTCAGGTTTGAGAGTTGGTTTTTCTACCTGCCATACACAAAGCCAGCAAACTAGAATTTTCCATTCTACCTAAAACTATTCAGTAATAACTATGATTTACTATTAAAATATAATTTGCTATTTTATGCAAAGTTGGTCATTTGACATTGGAATCATAATAAACTGGAAAATTTCCTTCCATGAAATTTGGCACAGTGCTTCCTTTCAAGCATTTAAATTCTGCTGTACTTGTATTTTCTACCGTCATATATTATTTTTCCTGAAAGCTTTGATTATTGTTGCTATTATAAAGTATTAGATTATAATTTATTTTAAATAAAACTCTAATCCAAAAGTTCAAATCCTGATTTTCATTAAATTTGAACTTGTATCTGGAGTTATTTTTTGAACTGTTTTGTTTTTCTTTTAGTATTTTTGAATGAGTTAACCTTTTTTCTTCACTTATAAATATAGGCATAAACATTGAAAATTGATTTAAAGATCAGTTTAATTCTAGAATAGAAATTGGTATTAAAAATTATTAAGAAAGCACCCAAGGAACACAGCACTGGGCAGGCACCTTACCTCTTTCAAGTGAAGACTGGCAAAGAACAAGAATGAGCTCACTCTCTACAGTTGTACTTTGCCTGCTACTTAAGTCCAGGTGAATAAATCAGATCCAAATGCAGCAAAATTGATATTCCTTATTGTGCTTAATCTGCTGGACTTTGCTTTGACATATTATACTTGCAGTTAAGTATGTATGAATTATAAAGTACAAAGTTCTTCCATAATGATTAAGAGGACATAGTAATTAAATTAAATTTCCTTTATTAACCAATAATGGTGGAGAACCATGAAAAAATCTTTGTTCAAAAAATAATTTATGGTGCTTAAATAGACACAGGCAGATGCTAAAATTTACTATGCCATTTTGCATAGATGAATTAAAGATCTACTGAAATGTAGTCACATTTAAATTGCACAGAGATGACTTGATTTTTAAGTATCAGGATCAATCCAACCATAAACCATATTGGTACTTCATGTTTTAATGAGAATGAATCAGAAACAGTGTCTGGGAGCTCTAAAAATACAGCAAACAAAAGCAGAACAGGCTGGTCAACTGGTTTCTATTTTAGTTTATGTGGATTAACAACAGTCAGTTAACATTAACTCAGATCAAAACTGTCATGAACTAAATAAATTAATTATTGCTATGTAGCTTTGTATCTGAAAGTTCTACTGTCTGTCTGCACGGCCTTTAGGTGATGTCTAATTACCCTTTCAAAGATTAGACAACACTCAAGTTTTTGAGCTCCCTGATCCACCCTACAACCCACTTTGATCAGATTTTGTTCTTGAAACAAATCACAATTAAAATTGATGGAACATTTAAGACCTGTGCAAGCTCTACTTTAGGATTCATATCAAGCCATAATTTCTGTTCTTCAATAATTCATCTTCAGTGAGGATTTGTATTTCATGTACAATCAATACCCACAGCAAATGTTGTAGGAAATATTTGCTTGTAACATTTAAAACTCAGTGATCTTTCCCTTCCTTTTTAAAGTACAAGCAATCTATTACACAGGAGGGTATCCACAGGGAGTCAGTATCTTCTCCATGACACTGATCAGTACTAGAGCTACAGGAAAAAGCTTAAGAATACCTATTCTCTGCTTTTAGCATTATGAAGCTCAGGGAATTTCTAATATTTGTGTTTGGCAGTACCTAATTTCTGGCTGGTAACAAGTATTACAAGCATTGTCTAAGACATGAAGGTGCTGTATGATAGCTTATGAACTATAAAATTCTTTGAACAGCTACAGGTCTTGCTGAAATAGTATGCTAAGAAAAGGTAGGTGAAGGTACTTTTCCACTCTATCCGTATGTTGCATTTCCCCATTGATCCTAGTGGTATTTATTGATGGGCCTCTCATCATCCTAATGTAAATTGGGGTACATCTTTGGTGCCTTTGATTCCCATATATTTCATCATTGTTTATCTCCTCTCCTGTCTTTCCATTTTTCTTCACTTTCTTTCTGTTTGCTTCTTTGTTGATTTCCAAACTTTCATCTGAGCTGGCAGAGCAGAAGTGAAGTGGGAAGTGTTTAATTAGAAGAGAGAAGGGCATCAGCATTCATTTACTCATGCTCAGAAAGGCATCTATTTTTGTAGATGAAAACCTTGAAAAACAATTAAAATCTTTGCATCTCCCTCTCTGCTCTTGATTCTGAGAATAATTTTTCAGAAATTGTATCATGATCCTAAGGTCAGAGTACTTTACGTAGGTATGGTTTGGTAATGTACAGATTTCAAAATAAAACACTGCTACAATGACTTGTTAGCCATGTTAATTATGATACTTTGTTTCCTAGCCCAATGACCACATGTTCCTTCTCTACTGTATGCTGAAGTTCTAATTATCCTTCTGATTCTGCTGAGCTTTAATTGACAAGCATTCCTTTGAATTTTTCCAATTCAGGCTTTCCTGTGTGGAAGTACTCTTTACACATTCTTTATATCGACATGGCACATGGATCCAGCCTGTCCAGATCCTTCTGCAGAGCCTTCCTGCCCTCCAGCAGATCAACACTGCCACCCAGCTTGTTGTCTGCAAACTTACTGAGGGGGCATTTGATCCCCTTATCCAAGTCATTGATAAAGACATGAAACAGGACTGGCTGCAAAGCTGAGCCCTGGGGCACACAGAGGTGACCAGTCACCAGCTGGATGCAGCACCACCCTGTGCTCTCTGGAGCCACTCTCTTACCCAGAGATGAGTGCACCTGCCCAAGCCACAGGAATCCAGTCTCTCCAGGAGAATGCTGGAGGAAACAACATCCAAGGATTGACTGAGGTCCAGCCTTCCCATCATCCACAGCCTTCCCATCATCCACTGGGTCACCTTCTCGTTGGTCAGGTTGTTGAGTTGGTCAGGGTCTTTTACAAACCCATGCTGTGTGGGCCTGATCCCCTGGTTATCCTGAGTGTCTTCAGGGCAGTCTGCTCCATGACCTTCCCCAGCACCAAGGTCAGGATGACAGGCCTGTAGTTCCCAGATCCTTCTTCCAATCTTGTAGATGAGTGTTGCATTTCCCCTAAACTCCTTGGTTAGCCAGGACAGCTGATAAATGGTGGGAAGTGGCTCAGTGAGCAGTTCTGCCAGCTCCCACCTGGCCCCACAGACCTGAGTGTGTCTAAGTGGCCCAGCAGATCGCTGAGCATTTCCCCCTGGACTATGGTGACTTCATTCTGCTCCTCATTCCTGTCCTCCAACCCACAGGGCAGAGTAGCTTGAGAAAAACTGGTCTTGTAAACCACTTCAAGCACCTCAGCCTTTGTCATTGTTTACCTCTGCATCCAATAAAGAATGGGGATTATCCTTAACCCTCCTGGTAATGCATTTATAGAAACATTTTTATTGTCTTTTAAGGCAGTAGTCAGATTAAATTCTGGTTGTGCTTTGACCCTTCTAATTGTATTCCCCATAAGCTCACATTGTCTTTGTAGTTCTTCTGAGTTTCCTGCACCTTCTTCCAAAGGTCATAAAGCCTTTTCTCTCTGAGTTCCTGTCCAAGTTCTCTGTTCAGCCAGGCCACCCTTCCTTGCCATCTTTTGGCATGTGGGACAGCTTGCTCTTGCATCCAAGATTTCCCTCTTGGAGAATGTTCTGCCTTTCTGGACTCCTTTGTGCTTGAGGATTGGGTCCAAGCTCTCTGGTAGTGCAAGGCAGTTCTGCTGGCCCCCCTCCTTGCTTCTCCAAGAACTTCAAAATCTGTCATTTCATGATCACTCTGCCCAAGATGGACTCTGTCACTATGGGAAAGGCTTTGACACAGGCAAGCAACTTGCATATCCGGGATCTTCAAAAGGCTTGACATGGGCAAATTATGGGTTTGTATGGTTGCCAGAAGCATGCAAAATGCTAACTTACATGCAAGAAAGTTGTTCAGTATACTGAGGAATATAAGAGACAAAGTTCTAACATGACAAAACACATAAAACACACAACAAAGGGCTCGCTGAGTGTAGGAGTTGTTATTCCCACATAACCCTCCCCTGATAGGGGAGAATAGTCTTCTAAGACCTTGTTGAGGTAAAAAAATACATTGGACTCCTGGCGTTTTCATTCTCCAGGTTGTTTATTCTTTCCTTATCAGCAATTTCTGAGCACCAGGCTTAACACCAGCTTAGCACAAAGGAGAAAGCACGCCGAAGAGCCCTGAACATGCATATTCAAGGCTCTCTTAAAGATAATTTACCCAATTATCACCCAAAACGTAGATTATTTCTACTTTTCTACCAATTACCAACTAGACTTCTATTCACATAACACTGCACTGCAGCAAATTCCAACCAATCACCCCGTGCCACCAACACTGCAGAATATGGAGTAAAGAAGAAGAAGGAAGAAGACTAAAAACCATGAGGATCCTCCATCTTGTCTTTATTTACTTACCATTCTAACAAACACAAAATCTACATTTTTCACCCTGTGATAAATTACATACTATACCTCTACCTAATATATATTCCTGACAACACAGTCTCATCCCAGAGCCTAGGACGCTCTCTCCAAGGAGAAAGGTTAAAAGCAGTATTTTTGAGAGGGTTTTGGTCCTTTAAAATATGCAGAGGAATATTCTCTGCATTCTAGACTCTAACAACTGAAAGAAGTTTCATGGGTGCACAGCACAAGTGGTTGCTTTGGGAAAACAAACAAACCAACAAAGCCCCACAAAACAACATCAGGCCATAGAAACACTTCTGCAGCTTTGAGTGATTTTGAATTGCTTTGCAGCCTTGGCTAAATGCACTTTGGTGTTTTTGCATAGGATCTGTAATAAAAAAAAAACTTTCACAACAGCTTTCACTTGTTCTTGAACTTATGAGCTGGCATTGGCATATGAAGTGTTTGTTTGGTCTGACAATACAGAAAGCAGTTATTAACTGCTGAAACACATTGCACATAATGGTATTTTCAATACAAATTTTAAATCTCTTTTTACACATTCAGTATTTGTGAGATGAAGCATTATTTGGGGAATGAACCAAAGTATATTTTTTGAATGAAGGTAAAACAGAACAAATGTTACACTCTTAGAAACATTTGACTTTTCAAATGTTTAGCAAATTTATTGAGATTTCTTACAGAAATATTTTAAGAATGGAAGTAAATACTAAAACGATATTTTTCAAATCTTTCTGCTGAACCCAAGACTAATTTCTAAGGGTGTAGAAGCTTAACAGAATTGAAGAGGGTTTGCTTTTAACAAAAACACTGACCTAACTTGAAAAATACAATCAAAACCATCATCATGGAAGATGCTGGAAAATAACTGCTTAGCTGACAGCTAGGACTGGTGGTAATAAAGAACTTAAGTTACTCAGGTAGCTTTGAAAAGCAGTATGATAGGAAACACCTGATAATAGATTTGTTTTTTATTCTAAAGGTGGCAAAAATTGCCAGATACGAACACTGCAGGTGAAAACTGTTGGAGAATACTTCCATGGAATGGCAATTAGGTGACAATTGTCTTAAGACAGTAGAATTTGTGATTCTGAGGAAAAGTATGTGCAGCATTGTTAGGACAATGTATTTAAAAAACTGAAAAGGCAGACCAATAAACTAGGCAACCATCTTCTATCCTCTCTTGCTAAGAGTCTGAGAGGTACAGGCTCTTTGAGCAGGCTGGCAGTTAATAAAAGATACTATAGTGACAATGAAATGACAAACTATTTCCCATGAAGAAAGACAGGAACCATTGTAAGAGCCCAAAAGGTCTGGCTAAAAAGTTCTGTAAAAATTTGAAAGACAGAATGAAGTTGTGTAAGGAAGCAGAATTAAAGGACAAATCCTAAGAGTATACAGGAATAACACCATAACCAATCATAAAAAAAGTGGAGATTAAGATTTAAAAGGTTACTGCTATCAAGAGACATAAAAACCAAACAAATATTCTGTAAATGGATTGGACATAAGAAGAAGTGAAACCCAAAACCCCATTATTTATGAGGGAGAAGTGCAAATGGCACGGATTTTTTTTGTTGCAGACTTCATAAACAGTGATCAGATACTCAATGAAGTTAATTTTAATGAAAGAGTAGGACTGGAGGCCAAATTAAGTGAAAAACATTTCAAAAAAACTGGAGCAGTTAAGTATTTTCAAAGTGGCAAGGGCAGATAAAATTCTGTACGTACCTTAGGATCTAGCAAAAGTCCTCTCTGAACCGTTTACAATTACATTTTAGAAGTAATGGAGGTCCCAGAGGATTTCATTGGGCCTGTATTTTAAAATGAGGGAAAAGCTAAGCAAAATAAAGAAGAAAAATATACCTTTCAAAACACAGAAAATAGGAGAACTAAAAACAAAAAAAGAAACACCAGGGGATAATAAGGTGATGAAAAGCAGCCAACAAAAACTGATAAAGAAAGAAATCAAACCGGGTTTGTTCTTTCTTGCTACATGGATCTCTCCTTTTCTGACCTTTGGTCCTTTCACTAAACATTTCCTAGAAAGTTCTACATGCTCCCAGAGGCCCAATAAAAGTATCCCATAATAACCTTTAAACAATTGTGAAGTGCCCTTTCCCCTGCATCCCATAGCAAATCCCCTGTAGGCAGTACTTCACTGTACAGCCAGGAGCTCTGGCAGTTTTTATTTGGGTTTCATGCTGGAGACAATGGTCTCATCATTTCCCTTTGATAACCTTAGGAGCAGAGAAGTCCGTGCCTTCCAGTTTTCAGTGATTGTGCTAACTGGGGCTCCTCTGCATGCCAGTATTCACCCAGATCTCACCAGGCTTTCAGCGTGATTAGTTCCATAGTCTAACAACAGCACAGTCCAATGGCCACAGCCTGTGACTCGGAGATTCAAACTGGAAAGCTTGTTCAGGATCGGGGGAAAAGGTTTCCCAGATGGGTTATGGAACCTCTGTGCTTGGAGATTTTTCGTGCTGGCTAGACACAATATGACTGAACTGATGTTGGTGATAATCCTGCTCAAAGTGATGTTGACTAGAGACCACTAAAACAACCAACACTTCATCAACTGTCTGGACTTCCAAGAAAATAAACTTTAAAACTATATAGCTTTTCAGATCTGATCCAGATTTGGCATAGTGCAAAGTAGGAGTCAAACTCTGAGTCAGATTTTAAAAACTACCTATCTAGGTAGCAGTCAGCTTTCAGGATAATTTCTACTACAAAAACACATCTAGTAAAATCAGGAAGTTGAAAATGTTTTCCATCTGAATGCACTAATCTTACCTCAAGTACTTGTACAAATAGAAAAAAATATTTGAGAAGTACCTGCACAAATATTTGAGTCAAGGATTTCAGATGATTATCCACCCAAAGATATTTAAAAAGCAATGTGTTGATCTTAATTTTAAATCAATTAGCTATATGATTGAGTTTCAAACATTATAGCTTAACCTTGCAATATAGGAGTCTAAAAGTTATTTTCTCAGCTGGGACGAGAAGCAGCTGGAAGCATTGCCATGGCAACCATCTCATTTTCAGAGAGATTCTGTGACTTGTGTTGCTCTTTAGCAACCTCACGGCTCAGTAGCATTGCTAAAAAAAAAGAAAAAGGGGAGGGGGTCTTGGAAGAATCATGAAAAGAATGCTTCAAAACATAAGGTAGGCTTTAAGTAAACAAAGTAAATTCTCAGTCTGATGATGAGCCCAAGGAAAAGAACCAAACCAAAACGCATAAATCCCACCACTCTAACATGTGTCTTTGCAAATGACAGTAGAATCAATCTCTCCTGGAAATTATGTTGATCACAGATTTCACTGTCTCACACTAAGTACATGACTTATTTTCTTGATCCTACGGTTTATGGAAAATTGATAGCAACATGAATAACACACAGGGGGTGGATAGGGTGGGAGCAAAAGAATTTCTGTCAAAACAACACATTTTACTGCCCACAGCTCTCCCCAGGAGAGAGGCTGAGATCATATCATAAGATTTATTCAAACTGCTCAATGACTACTGAAAGATTTTAAGGAACTTCAGTGTTATGAACCTGTAGTCAAAGAACTTGTACAGACTAGAAAACCTACAACAGCTCTTTAACACATTGGTTCTGAAAAAAACTACAGAATTTAGAAATTAGGGGAAGTTCATGCACAGATCTCAGGGTTATGGTTTAAATTCTTATTTACCCCTGCTTCAGTCTGGTTGGCTAAATGCCCTTTCCTGGCTACTGGAGTATTGCATGGTTATGGCACACCGGGGACGCAGATGGTGGTCACCCATCACAGTGCCTGGAAGTGCTACAGCAGCACAAGGCCATACAAGGTAAAAGCACATTTCTGCAGTGTAGGCTGGGAGGTTTTCATCATCTGTATCTGCAGCCAGGCTGTCTGTGCCCCACTGCCCCTCTGAACAACACCCCTTGCACTGGCTGGAGAAGGAGTACTGAAGTTCCCTTCAGAAGGAATGCTGTCTAGCACAGCAAAATCTTCACAGATCTGGTGTTTATCCACAGGTTTGAATGGAACCTGGCTGCTCTGGTAACTTTATTCTATATTTTGTTCATAAAGGAGCTAACTGAAGCAAGTAAATAGTAAACACATAGAGCCTAATTCCTGGTTGAGACTTCTGTTGATAAAACACATCATATTCTTATTGCAGAAACACTTACTTATTCAAATTCCTAACTTGGAATGTAAAGGAATTTTTAGGATGTGAAAGTATGTAAACATAAACTATATATATCAAGTATTAAAAATTCATAAGGAAAGAATAGACAATAAAACACCATTTAAAAAACCCAAACCAACAAACAGTGCTTAAATGAAATTGGAAATTTAAATCTTTTTAGATGTAATCATGTTTTGCAAAGAAGCAAATTTAGAAAGTGGAAGTTTGTTTAGTTTAAAAAACAAGCTATCAAATTTGAGCAATGTTCAAGAAGATTAAAAAAGGCTAATGAGGGACTGCAAAGCTGTAAAGGCACTTAATGAGCTTCAGAGGGCAAGTGTATTCTGTCATAAAAAAAAAGATAAAGTACAATGCATGAACAAGAGCATGCAGATTTTTTGTAATCAACAGATTTGACTGAGAGGTGGAATTCTACAAATGTGTTTCTTTACTATGTGATACTGATGAAGTGGGTTGAAAGCAGCTTTTGGTGTTAGTTAATGGGATTTAAGATGACTTTTTTCATGAAGAGCTATCCAGACCCTTTGGACATTTTATTCGATCATCTTTTTTTCCCAAGGAAATAGCTGTAAACAGTGCATTATGTTAAACTCTTGTATTTGCAGCGAACTAGGTTGGATTCTATAAAATTCTTCTAGTACTCTCCTCAGTGTACACTTACACTTTTTGGAGAAAAACCAATCCCCTAACAATAAAATAAGTTTTAAACACATTACAAAGAAAGCACAGCAGTTTGGTCAGGTCTTTTCAAGACAAATGACCTCTCCACCATTAGTCAGCTACCTGGTGATAGAAATAGTTGGTTGCTATCAGTGAAACACTTGAAAGAACAAGTGATGTTTACAATTATTTCTGCCAGCACCAGCTCAATACAGCTTGCCACTGCAGTTTCAAAAAGACTCTTGCAGTCTTCATAAAAACGAAGGGCAAAAAGAAGTGAAGAAATTCTGTGTAAATACTATGTGAATAGAAGTAGCAGAAAAACAAACCAAAAGAAAAGAGGGAGTATCAACACTGCAATTCAAAACGAAAAATGAGAGGATTTCAGGAAAAGGTTCCTCTAGGAATCTCTGCTGATTGTCTATAGATGTTCCTGTCTAATGTGGGGGACCCTTACAAAGCTACAGGTAGGGGTATTATTTTATAAAGCAAACATTTAATCACAAACCTGGTAATAACACCATACTTAAATTTTCATTACTCTTGGTAAATATGATGATGGATGCTTTACTTATTCCACTATAAGCCTGTTCTTTCAGTAACTTTTAACTGCTCCACCTCTCATCTGAGCTCCTCCTCTTTCTGAGAGAGAATGTTTAGCATGGCAAAAATACAGGCTCATTAGGAGGTTTCACCTCAAATTTCTTTGGATGCTCTTTTCTAATACAGCTTATGAATTTCTCACCTGCCAAGCTGAAGCATTCTGAACCACATCCATGGATGACTGAGAAAACAAACTGGTAGGAACAGAAACCCTCCTCCCTACTGCCAGAAATTTGTTTCAAGTCTTACTCTGTTCTGATCCCAGGAATGGAAAGTATTACTCTCAAGCATTTAATTGGATTCTTCTGCATGCTAAATAGCAGTCCAAACTCACAGCACCTGATCCTAAAGTTCTTTCACAAATACAAGTCTTAATCACAAGCCAGCCTGTCTCTCTGAAGCAATACATTTATGGAGCCATTACCATCCCCACTGCATCAAAAAGATAATGAGCACCAAGAAATATTTTTTGTTTAAAACAGAGGAGATATCTGTACATTAGATTTCTTCCTTATATGTGTAGAATGTGAAAATCTTTGATGATGCAACGGGTAAAATTATTTCAAACTGTTCCAAACACCTTACATACCATCTTAAATGACTAATTAGCTAAAACAGACTTCAGTCTCTTCTCCCTTCTACACGGCTTGTCATAAACTCAGTTGCCCACTCGTTCAGAACGTGGCTAAATGAGCTCTTAGCTACAAATCCTCAAGATGCAGTGAGCTCATTGTATTACTCACACTCATTGCCAGGAACAGAGAATTCCTGTCTCTGACTGAATGTTTCTGGTGCTTACTTTCTGCTGGCTCTGGGATTTCTTTGATCCTTCTGTGAGCTGATTTAACTTTCTAAAGCATAAGAGAATTCCAGCAGACTGATGAACCAATTTTGCTTGTTAAATCAGTGTGAGACAAAGCCCGAGAAGTACCAGAACTTGTAATCACAAGGCAGCAGAGTTATGCAGTCCAAGCTGAGGGAGCATGTTCCTCCTTTTGGCAATAAGGAAATCAGCTTGTCTACAGTGCAAGCAAATCTTTAATTTCTGTTCTATCAGTTGCTTCAATTTACAGTCTGCCTGATGTTATCTAAAAAAGCCTCACTAAAAGGCAGATATTTTGGGTTTTGGAGATGCCAGACCTAACACAGAAGACTGACTCCTAAAAATTTTTAAGTAAGTAAATAAAATTGAATTATAGCAAACATTTTCTGCAGATTCAACTTTGCATTATAACTGCTACAGAATCAAGTAAGTTTTGCCTAGTGGCATTTGTGATAGCCTAAGGCCACATTACAGCTTTAACTGACTGTGCTGGTTTTGACCAGAATTACAAGCCTCACAGAGGCTAGTGTGGGAGCATGCCGAGGACTTGTGCTGCAAAGTGTTGATAACCCAGAGACATTCTCATTTCTGATGCACAGTGCTCCCACAGAGCCAAGGCTTTTTCTGCTCCTCACCCCACCCCACCAGCAAGAGGCCTGGGGCTGCACAAGGAGCTGGGAGGTGACACATCCAGGACAGCTGACCCCAAATGACCAAGGGGATATTCCAGACCTTATGGCATCATGCTCTGCATACAGAGTGGGGGAAGAAGAGTGGATATTTGGAGTGATGACTTTGTCTTCCCAAGTACACATTAGGTGTGCTGGAACTCTGTTGTCCTGGGGATGACTGAACACCTGCCTGCCCATGGGAAGTTGTGAATTCTTTGTTTTGCTTTGTGTGTGCAGATTTTAATTTCCCTATTAAACTGCCCTTATCTCGACCCACAAATGTTCTACCCTTCTGATTCACTTTCCAATTCCACCAGGGGAAGTGAGTGAGCAGCTGGTGGGGCTGGGCTATTGGCTGAGGTTAAACTATTAACAATGGACTGTGAGTGACCAATAAACTCTGGCTAGAACCTCTCTGCTCACTTGACACACAGATTCCAGCTCTAAAATGAAAAAAAACTTGTAACTTACAGTAGTTCAGCAGCAGACTAACACATTTCTACAAACTGCTTTATCACAAAGGTGTCTGAAAAGGAGGGGAATAATGTACAAGATGTTTGGGCTTGGATTTTTCTGGTAACAGGTTTCTGAGAGCAGAACACTGCATCTGATCCTGATGCACAAAGGAACTGCCTTGGCCTTCATATACAAAGCCCTAAGAAAAGTGTTGAATATTCCATATGCTCCTGCCAGAGTTTTACTACAATCTTTACAATTCCTGTGAACTTTTTCACTCTGAACTCTTAACAAAGACTTTCAACTTCTCATGGCCAGAATTCTCCATTCTCCCTTGAAGATGAATCAAGAACATGAGCAAACACCATGAAAAAAGGCAGAAATATTAGCTCCTACCTTTGGAATTTTTCCATGTTCCCAATATGGAAAAATGCATCAGTATGATTAATTATAAGCCAATGTAATTCAATTGTTATTTCAATTACTGTTAAACAAAAGTAACCCATGGCTTATACTTTCCAGGATAGCACAGTAACAATTCTAATTGCTCCATCTTCAAAGAACTGCTGTTTTTCATATAATTTTTTCATAAGATACTGCTGAAAGAGGTTGGGGTTTTTTTATTTTTTTTTTCCACCAATGCAACTTGACACTTACTTCAGTAGGTCCTTCCAGCAAGAGCATTCAAATATTTTCTTGTCTCCACTGAAAGTATTTTACTTAATACATGAAACAAAAAGACCATTCCAGCAAAACGAAAAGAGAGCAAAAATGTGCAGCTTACTCTATGGAGTGCAATCTTTCATTGTCCACAGAAAACACTGGGTTATTTCTTCTCCACCACCTAAAAAATTTTATTGATCTATGAATAAGTATTTAGTCTCTTGCAACTTTTTATGTTTCCCAGAATAACTTCTAAATATGTATTCTAAGAAAATGTATGGCCCTCTTCTGTGTATGGCAGAACAAATACATGAATTAGAATTGATTTTGCTTCAGATGTACCATAAGTAGATGTTAAATACCGTTTTTGGAAGCAGATATACATTATCTACACTGCATAGACAATGTTACCTAAGAGTTAACAACTGTAAAGATAAAGAACAGCTTTTATGATGAAAAATAAATTATAACTGTTGCTAATAGGGTTTGACAAGTATTGCTGTAATTTTAATTTGCAAATGTTCAACTAGTGAAAAGCAATCAGTTTTTTCAGCTTTTCTCTGGGTAGCTTGAAAAGATACTGCATAAGAGATACACAGGCATGCTCGAAGAAAAAAGTTCTGCCAGTGACTTAGTATTCCTCGAGAGCCATATTCTTTGGAACATAATTTATAACATGAGCAGAATTTAGCTTTCTACTACACCTTAAGTTCTTTTCTTTCATTTTAGAATTAATTAACTTGAAGTTCATTTAAAATTCTGTATTTGGCCTCAAATCATTCCACTGCTAAGCTGAAAGCAGGAAGAAGCCTCAGTGTTGCAGAATACATGTAATTTAGAAAAGAAAGATTCAAGATCTTGATGCCTGCCTCATGCAAGATACTGTGTTTTCTTTCCTCCCAAAGAGTTTTTAGCAGAAAGTAGATCACAGTAAAACTGTGCAATGCGTAGTGGAATATCTTTGAACTAAAGACTGCCCAGAGAAGTTGTGGAGTCTCCCTCACTGGAGATATCCAAGAACCATCTGGATGCAATCCTGTGCCACGTGCTCTAGGAGGACCCTGACTGGGAGACTGGACCAGAGGACCCACTCTGTGATTCTGTAAATTCAGCAAACAGCATAAAATAAGATGATTTTATATGTAACCTGTGACAAACTGATACAGCAAATTACTTACCCAGTAAACTCACAACTCCATTTTGAAAGGATGACTTGTTCATTTCAGAACTCAACAAGTGTAAAACATTTGCAACATCTTAAAACTGAACTCAACTTCTATTATTTTTGAATTTTTTTTATACATTGTCTTAAGACATTTATTAATGTGAAGCACACTGTATAATTTATTTTAACTCTCTACAGAACAATATAGTTAATTCAGTATCATCAATAATGTTATACAGATACAGCATTGAAGCCATGTCATCTTTTGCTCACTGTCAAGTACAAAACACCTTATACAGTCTAAAAAAAAAGCTACAATCACACTTGTAGCATAATGTATGTTTTGCCTGGTTAAAGTTTACAGCAGTGGCTTTTTGATCTTTCAAGACAAATAAACATGACATCACACTATAACAAACAGCTGTGCAAACTCAGACTTTGGAGGAAGACTTAACTACCTCCTTTTTCCAGAACTACTTTTCCCTGCTTTACTGCTGCTACCACCAGACTTGCTGGAAGATTTTGAAGAGAAAAGTCTTGTCATGAATTCAGACACATCTGGCAGCTCATGGTTGGAATTCAGCATGTTCATTGACTGCTCCATTTCCTGCAAAGATCAGATAATCTTAATAGTTTGTAACAATTCAGGCTCTATCTAAGGCATCAGCTAAAAGACTGTATGAGAAAGATACCAAATTTTCCCAAAACTGTTTTACTTTTTGTAGTCCTCCAGGATATATTTTGGTACAGTTTTATGCAACCACAGCCAAATGCCCAGCTACACACAGAAACATAAAACCCCAAACCTAAAAGCAGCGGTGTATGGGGAATGGTAACCATGTCTTAAGCAGTCTTACAGGGCAACCATCTGATAAAAAAAAAAAAAAATCTAAAAGATAAAAATTATTTATTTTCAGCACTACTTTTCTCCATATTAAAATTTAGGCCATTGTTTAGATATTCGGATGTGTTCTCATAGGTTTCACACTTTTGTTTCTCAAATGAATATTATTTATAGCAAATTAGATATTTTTGATGCTGTTTGAAGGGATTAGATATTTTTACTGCCCTACTTTCTGATACTAAGCTACTAGAGTACTGCAGCTGAGTTTTCATTCCTTCAGGATAAAAATTATTTTAATGTAAGACTATATATCCAGGTAAGCTTAATGTAACTTTAGGGTTTAGCACAGTGCTTCTGTGAAATGAATTAGCACATTTTAAAATAAAGCAATCTTGAAGTACTTTTAATGAATACAACAGCTGAACTGAACATCCACAAAGAGTCACATAAGTGGAAAAAAAGTAAGGAATATGTGATTAACTTTTTTTAAAATTCAACTTTCAGAGTTCAGCTTGGTTTGAAGAAAATGCCATGAATACCTAGTGTATCTTTGTTTTTTAATCAAAATTATAGCCAAAAGAGCATTATGCAGTTTTGATATGCTGTTTAAACATATTACTTATTAAAAATAAATTTAGACACCCATAAAGTACTACTGAAGACAGTGGTCATTTACAGAAAAGGGAATTTTTAGTAAACCAAGCCTTCAAAAGCAGCCACCCACAACAGACAAATAATATTTATAAAAATAAAAGATTTAGCAAACACCTTGGATCTCCATTTTGTCCTAGCCTTCTGCTATTCAGCATTTTGCATGATGAAAGGACAATAAATCAGATAATTTAATGACTACATTAAGACTCCATATCATATACACTAGTGTGACATCTGGATTTAACAGTGTAGTAAACTGTGGTTTAGGCTGAAGCGCAAGAGAACCCCGTCACACTCTTCTCAACACACTTGACATTTATTAAATGACTCATTGCTAAAACAGCAACAGTGTATTACCTGAATAAATGATGCCCATTAGCCTTCCTTTAAAGTACAGTTTTGGTTTTATTACTTTTCTGTGCCTTGAAATCTCATTATCTTTGGTCTCTTTGTATGCATTAATTAAATGTACTTACCCGCCTCATATCAGGATCACTGGTGTTGACAACTTTAGGCAAAAGCACAAATATCAGTAATGGAAGAACCATCATCATCACCTACAGAGAAAACAGGAAATACCTCTTCAGCTTAGTTGTAGCTCTAAAGACTTTTAGACCTACTGAAATAAAATGAAGCTCTACTAAACAGCCTAATGCTAGAACTACTGCATTCTGAATCAGTAAGCCAGTAACACTTCTCAGGAGTGAAACTTGAGAAGGGAGTATTGCACTTTAAACAACAACAGTTTTCAAAGCTGGACCAATGAGGCAAATGCTTGCTGTCTCTTACACCTGCTGTAATTACAATTTTGCAACATGCTGATCTCTGCACTACTAGAACAGCATCATTGTCAAAGGAAGAGACAACAGGCTATTTTCAGAGGACAAACATCAACAGGGGGTATGTAGGGGAGGGTATGTCAGAGAAAAACCTTCCATTTGTAAGCAAGTAAAATCCACGAAAACAATCCTCTCAGAAGAGCAAAGGAAAAATGCACATTTTTCCTCAACTGTTTTATTCTTAGTATTGTGATGAATAGCTGTATTTGGATACTTAGCACACTTGTAATATTTGTGTGTTGCCTGTACGTACCATAGGGTTCATGAGGAAATCTGTCCATCCCCAAGATTCTCTCTTTATAAAGTATGAAGGTGGTCCAGAAGATTTCATCTGGAGTGGGTATGGCAGCCTAACAACTTCAGAGGGTTTGATGTAATTCACATATCTTGCTCTATTAGGCAAAATGTAAACAATTGAAAATATAAACAGAATCTTTGGCAAATAATAAAGAAGATTAAAACAAATCCAAACAAATTTTAATAAAAGACTACAAAACAGAACCATCTGCTATGCAGTGTCAGCTAGGCTTCACTTTTGAAAATCTAATTTCTCTCAGCATATTATATTTTATAGAATCAAAAGCAAACCAGTTTTCTTCAAAACTGGAGATTTTCAAGTAGATCTTATCAAATACATCTGCTATCCACATGCTGTTTCCTCTTTCTAGTTATTGCCATAATTTTTTAAGGCAGCACATCCCTTAGAAAAGCCCTGTTACCATTGTCCCCAAGTATCTTCATTTTTCATGCATCTCTGACTCCTCAACTGCATTCCTCATTATAGTTTCTATCTGATGGACTGGTAGAGATGCCAAATCTCCTGCTACCTTCCTCTGCAGACGTATCCCAGCAATTCCCTCAACATCAAATTCATTACCTCACTAGTCCTTCAATACACAAACAGTGCTAAGGACGTGGTTATACCCAATATTTTGTCTATATCTTTGTATTTGTTACATATTAATTATTGCCAGTAAGATAATAACAAAGCATAAAAATAGAAATTTTGTAAAATTTGGAAAAACCTAAGCCTAAACAAACTGTTTGAGCTTATTATAAGCTCAAACATTATTATATTATGACCATAATTATGTATTATAATCATATTATATTATTATATCATGTTTATTATTGTTCTAAACAGACTGTTTGCACTATTTTCAGTGAGAATTCAATTTTTAACCTCCCCTAAATACACCGAAGGAGTATTTATACTGATGATTGTATTCCTAAAAGTTAAGATGGTATGTGTGTACTTGAACAAAGAAAAATTAACTATGAGCATTGTCATGTAAATGAAAATCACCTTAATAGATAAATTTTTCTGTATTACTGGATAGTCTGCAGTTACAGTCAAGAGTGGTTTGGTCACAACATAAAAACATGCCAACAACCTTACAGAAATAATGCAAACTGGCAACTGCTAGTATTAACCAGTAACTGTAACAAGTGTCTAATGGAGGTGCAATGGAAATATTTAAAAATTTCTTTGTGCCAAGTACTGACAGTACCTTTATTAAAGAAATGGAAAACAGAAGAAGGAAAAAAAAAGTGTTGGCAAATAATAAAGCAGTTAAGTAGTTTATGCCTAGATTTTATTTCAGGATAGCTGCATAAAAAAATAATAAAAGCAAACAAACAGATGAACTTTAAAAATCTCTTTTAGCCTTCTTCAGGCCACGAATAAGGAAAGGAAGAAAGAGAAGAAAGATATCAGACTTTGGAATTTGAGAAACATGCTTTTAAGAAGTGATGTTAAAAGAAGCTGACACACAGCCTGAGATGGAACATCAGACCTACAGCACTGCTTCCATGAGTTCCTGCACAGTGCTGTCAAGCCCACCTAATTCATCAATACAGAGGTAAATTAGGAAAGGCTCACCTCATTTTGCCTTTTGAAGTTATGTCAACTCGCACGGGCTCAAATTTATGAGCAGGGGATATAACTTCCACCACATAGGATCCTGAAGGTACATCATGAACCACAAAACTTCCATCTGTCCTGAAAAAAACAGTGAGTTCCACAACATTTCAGTATGCTCCAGAGTATAAGACAGGGCATTCTGCTGGTATTTCTTTTAAAGAAGCTGTATAGTTTTATATTACAAATTTCAGTATAACCACAATGACCAAAAGGAAAATTTAAATCAGTCAGCACTCACAGTATCAAGCCCCTTAAGTTCATCAAAGCACACCACAATAGGAGAGGAAATTCACCATTAAGGATTTCGTTGTGCCCTCAAGCTGTTGTCTTGCTGGAGGAATAATTTAATAGCCCAAATAAGATCTGAAATAAGTTACAGTTCATGTATTCAAGTGATGGCAAAAGTAATTTACACCTTCCTTCCTCCTTCTGAAATATATGCAATGAAGTTTACTTCGCTTCAGTGCTTCTGCTGAAAGCAATCCCCCCCAGACTGACATTCCACATAGTGTGGGTGGGAATAAGGGACGATTTCCAAGCACAAAAACAGCAATTTGTGCCTTTGTTGTGAAATAGCGGTTTTTACTTCTAATTGCTCCCTTTAGGACCAGCCCACGCTGGAAAGCTCAATCACAGCAATCAGGAAACTAAGAGCTCTCAACATACACACAGAAGAGATTTTTACACAGGTGGCTTTTACTTTAAAATATGAAACTTGAATATTTGATGAAAATATTAGTAAAAGGTTCCTTGCAAGCTTCAGTACCAGATGCTTTAAAGGTACAGAAGTTTTCTTACCTATGTGTTTCCAGAACTCTCCAGTAAGAAAAATCTAGTGTTCTCTACCTTATTAAAAACAACATCAAAGTTCTCTTTCCTAACAAGACTCAAAGTTAAGACAAAAATTTGTTCAAAGGGCAAAAAATGTAATAAACCCTAAAAAATTAGTAATACGTACCAGAAGAACAAATGAGCCCTCTTAAAAATGAATTCTCAAAATAAATTTGTCATTATGTCCTCCACACCACATCTATACAACACATCTGCACAACACTTAAGGACCTACCCACCTTTATGGGATGATGTGAATCCCTAAGAATGCTTACACTATCATACATTGCAACTGCTGTAACAACATTACCCTGAGATTTTCCTTTTAATTTTTCTTTTTTTACAGTATTGGAGAAATTCAGAGTTTCAATTAAACACTTAGAAATTTGCCAACCTGATAGCAGTTATTAAATAATTTCCCAAATATGATGTCAGGCTCTCATAACTTGTTTGTAGTGGTTTAGCAGGTGCTACACTGTCAAGATTCTGCAAGATCTGCAGGGTAGAATCTGTTGTGCTAATCTATTGACAGAACCCAAAGTTTAACTCCTATTGCAGAGGGATTAATTAAAAATTATTAGTATTAATGAAAGTATATCTTAATACCACGCAATCTCATTTTTATACATATTTAAAAAGCAATATTTTATACTGTATTGAATATCACAAAGAATTTAGAATTTACTTCTACTCTTGAAATTATGACATCCGTTCTTAATTCTGAGGGTATTTTCTATATCTTAGATTCTGTAGATCTTTTTGCTTGTCTGAATATATTCTGTACCACCTGAGTCTGAGTGAGATAATGATTCTTCACAGCTTCCAGCTACATTTGCACGATGTTGTGTAAAGGAATAAAGTCACGTCCCTTAAATTAGCTTTCACCAGTACAGTTAAAGTTTTTCAGGGGTACTCTTAACACAGAACTACAACTGGAAGTTGTGCCAAGAACAAACGTATCTCCACACAGGGTAAGTTCCTAGCCAAGGTGAGGATCTTGAATAAAAAGTGGCAGAATTTACAACAGAAGCTGAGAATAAATACGGTCTTCCAGACAATATTAAACGCGTTTGGGGTTTCTGCTTTGGCTGCTGTTTGGTTTGGGATTTCTTTTTAATTAAAACTCCGTTCCTAAGTTTTTGGCCAGCAACCTCAGCCATCAGTTCGGATCTGCCTGCCGGAGGCCGAGGCCGAAACCCACGGCATTGCACAGCTGGCCGCGCCCGGCCCACGGCAGGGCCCAGCGCTCACAGCACCGCCGGCAGCTCAGCTCGGATTCGGGGATCCCGCGATGGCGCAGCCGTGCGCGGCTGGCCGGGGCACGGCAGGAGCCGCCC
>VZTB01014661.1:39514-52697 GCA_013397245.1 Thryothorus ludovicianus | reverse complement strand
GGCCCCGGGGAGCGCCAAGGCCCGCGGGGAGCTGCGGCTTGAAACGGGGAACGACGGAAATGGGAACCTGAACAAAACGCACGCTGTAAGAAGTACACGTGTCTTCCTTGGTAATGGGTATGCTTAAGGCATGCTAGTTTGAAATCTTAATAGTTACCATGAAAAGGCTAATAAAAAATCTTACAAAATGTTAAAATTGGCCTAAAGCGTCATTTTTAAAAATGGTTTATAGCGGTGCAGTTTGTTTGATTAGTTACAATAGAATGAAAATGTGCTGCTTAGTAGGCAGGCACAGACTTACGGGAGAAACCACAGGGCTGCGATATCTCCCCTGCCCCGCATTTCCCTTTACAAAGCACCTCCCGTTCTGTCACACCCATTCACTGTCACGCTGCGGCTACACCTGCTTCCTTCTACGCCTCTTATTTTGCCAGAGTTAATTACAGAACCTGTGGAAAATACTGTCATTTAACAAGATGAACCTGGTCATCAGCTGATAATAAAAATACTACGTTATACTGAGCATGATTTAAAAAGCACGTGCCATCCTGTGCCAGTGGTATGTTGTGAATTATTTGTCTGTTAGTATCTTTGAGATGTCTCTACTTTGGAGAAAATTAGGAAGACAGGTTCTTCTATCACAGAAGCTCACAAACACCTAAAACTCCATCAGTTTTGGGGGTGGAAACCTAAGAATGCCAGAACTGAATAGTGTTAGAAGTACTTACCAGTAGAACCACTAAGCAGAAGCATTTATGTAAAAGCTACTGACAACACTTTTTCCAGTACAGCACCACAGACAGACATCATCTTCATAGTGACATATCATGCAGTTAGTATAAAAATGCTCCTTTTTTGAAAATATCCTCAAGGGTCTGTATTAGGATACTCTCAGACCACTGTATGAATGATCATGCCCTCCAGTTTTAAGGATTTCCTCATCCTAATAAGTTGTTTTTATAACCTGCATAATACAGTTTCTTGGTTTAAATCCTTGGAGAACCCAAAGAAAAAGACTCCCCTATTTGTTCTTTCATAATCTAATTGAAGAAGCTTCTGTCTATATAGATCATCCTGTGAACAAATGGAGAAGTTAATTAAACAGCATCTTGCCTAATCCAATAGCTGCACTGGCATGCACCCTTTTCAGTGTTAGTCCCTTGTAGTAGTCCCTTGTCCTCTCACCATGTAACTTCTTTACGTATTAAAAGTTCTCTTTCCTACAGATGTATCAGTTACCATATTTTTAAGTGTACACAACTGAGGAAAAAATTAATACTGTCTTTTTCCAGTTAGGACTAGCTACAATGGCAGCTTGAGTGGATTGCACAATGCTGTTTTATGAGTTTTGATATCGTGCTCTGGGTGTTTGTCTTCTAGGTAAAAAGAACAAATCCTAGAACACCAGTAGTACAAACGGAAACAAACACATAAAAACATCCAGGTATATATTTATCAACAAGTACATCAGCTGGGACATGCTACCTGTTTTTATTCTAGGAAGGAATTTTACTAGTAGCAAAGTTGTGCAGCTTGATTTGAAGTGACTCTCATCAAAAGACAGATAAAACTGCCAAGTAACAGTTTCAGTTCACTGGAAACAAACCAAACATTCTATGAACTTGAAAATGCAGTCAAGAATGAACTCCATCTTTTGTAGTTGTCTCTTCATTGATGGATTCACTCCTTGAGTAGAAGCTACATAGAAAAGTACAAGTTTCTTAGAAGTTCTGCCCTGCTCACAAGCAAATTTTGGGTTTTGTATGAGTTGCTTCAAGCAGCTGTCACTAACACCATGGAACTGTCAGCCAGACAGATGGGAGCAGTCCCTAATGGGCTGAACAAAGAGAGAGCCTAGATTAATGTAATGCCATCACACTGGTAACACTGAAATCTGTTTCTCCAGATTCTTGTCACCTTTGATTTCACATGCAAACCTATTAAAAAAAGGAGGAAACCTATTAAATCCCTCTGAATGAATCATCAGAATCCAAGATCATCGCAGCTGTTTACAAAGAATTAAGTGGTTTGGAGTACTGTTGGATATCTTAAGTAGCAAGAGAGTTTTTCAATTTCCCAAGGATAAAAGGAGTTTGCAAAAAATGCAGCAGAACTTATTTTTTGATAGATCCTTTTCACAGTTAGAATGCTAGCAAAACTTGCAAAGTGCCTTTTACTTACATGTCACCATGAGTAAAGCATTTAATTCACCTTTGAACATTTCAGTGTAATTGCTATGAGAACTTCTCTTTCCTTAAAGAAGAATTTAAACATTTGCTTTGAAAAATAAAGATGATTTGCCATTGATACTGGTTTACTGTAATACACCTGACAGATGCTGGACCACAAACAGCAGCAGGCCAAAATCTGTTCTGTGCGTGACTCAGGCTGAATATGCAGAGGTGTTGACTTTGACCAGAGAAGCAGGGAGCACCTTCAGCCATCTGCCTCTAATCTTACCATAATCTTTGAGTCAGTCCCCCAATATAAATACACAGATAACAACACTTAACACACCAGATGAGTAATGCTGGTTCACAAATGTTCAGTGGAAGCAAAGATACAATCCTTGCTGGCACAAAGAATAAACAAGAACTACATGTGCCTCAGAATACTCATAGCTACATCCTATTTGGTTTTTGATAAACTAATTAGAGGCGAGAAGGAATCAAAATGCCCAGCCAAGCGAGCAGATTTATGAGAATACACAAAGTGCAGATAGATGGAATAGCTCAGCATAGAGGTACTGTGAAAGGGCACAGCCAGGTAACTCATTTACAGAGCTCTCCTACCCAAGGAGCTTTACTATGATTAAACACAAAATTAACAAAAATTGTGCTGCATATTTCTTTCAGTACCATTAAAAAAAAAAATTATTGTGATGTGCCATCTACTGGCAATTTATTGTGCTATGCTAGAAATAACAGGGACAGGTAACATGGAGAGAAAAGTCAGGATTGCAGCCTGAGTTCAGCAACAGTCTCCTTGTTCTTTTGAATATAAGATGCCCCGAGAGGGTCTCTGACTTGGGACAGAAAGTGCAAAGGCCATCATCAGTTGCTCCAGAATCTTGCTTCAAACAAATTGTCTTTCAAAGAACAGTAATGAAGCTAATGAAAGGTCTGGAGCACAAGTCTCATAAGAAGCAGCTGAGGGAGCTGGGTTTTTTAACCTGGGAAAAGGAGGCTCAGGGGAGACCTTATTATTCTCTAAAACTACCTGAAAAGAAGTTGCAGCAATGTGAGGACCAACCTCTTCGACCAAGTAAGACAGGAGGAAATGGCCTCAAATTGCACCAAGGGAGGTTTAGATAAGACATCAGGAAAAAAATTCTTAATCAATATAGTTGTCAAGCATGGGAACAGGCTTGACAGGGGAAGTGGTGAAGTTCCCGTTCCTGGAAGTATTTAACTGGCATGGAGATATGATGCTTAGGGATACTGTCCAGTGGCAGTGTCAGGTTACTGGCTGGACTCGATGACCTAAGATGTCTTTGGCAACCTAAAAGATTCTATGTTGGGGCAGAAAATCTCTTAATCCCCTGCAAACTCTGCAGTTGTCAGAATAATTCCTGCATCTCCAACATGTCCACCCCCACAGCATGGAGTCAGCATGTATGGTTGAGGACTTTCCTGTCTCAGAGGGATAACATTCCGCTACTCCCTTGTTTTCTTTCGCCTCTGAGTGGTAAAACTGGTGCAGCTAACTGGACAAACTTCTTCAGGACTTTTTTTTTTTTCCCCAGGAATGAATGAATGGTTTTCACCTTCTTACATACGTCCAAAACTATGAACAGGATGGTTCATGGCATACTTATCCTAGGAGACAGCACATGCTGACATTGAGATTGCAAGATGATAGCCAGTTTTGTCTGGTTGCAACTGAATCATCTTTACTAAATTCAAATTCATTCTTTGGTGGAGGAAATCTAATTCACAGTTTAAGTGCAGGGGAAAGAAGCATCATTTTCCTGCTGTAAAAATTTCCAGACTCCCTCGTGCAAGCAGAACAAATATGTAACATGACGGTAACCTGGAAGTCAGTTGTACGGTATTTTGACTGCATTCCTCATCTGCTTGTAATATTTCATTTTCCTCAATATTTCCTCTTCTCTGTAAATATTTTTCCCTGCATGTCTGTTGAGCAGCAATTGTGCATTAACCATGCAAGCAGTAGGTTTAATAATTACAGCATTCATTAAGCTGACTAGGTAAGAAGCTATGACCTACAGAATGGTGTCACACACATCCTCAGATTCCTGTTTTGTTACTTGTATGGACAGCACCTGTAATCATTCACATGAGGCTAGAATGACACATCAGTGTGATGTTTGTGTTCCAAAAATAAAAGCAGTTTGGAATCTTTATTTCTTGGTATGCAGTCTAAATGCTGTTGTTTCTTTACATCTGGGTTTTACTTCCATAATGCCACAAGGTGGCCTCCACATAATACACCATTATCATCACATCCTTCACAGAATGACTTATGAGAGCATGCTTTTGCTTTACTGCAGTGTTAGTAAGAGACCACCACAAAATTACATTCTTTTCTTTGTATTTCAGGCTCAAGAAGCTTACACATCTGACAGGAGGCCAGAGCAACACAAAACAGCTGCAAGCACTTCAGTAGGATGTCCTACCAGAGAGAAGCTTGCTCAGGAACCAAGTGTGTGACACACTCACAGAGCAGGTCTAGAAGTTGTCTGCCCTGCAGAGGGTCTGGAAAATCCTGCATCCAACATGTGAAGGGCTGCAGTAATTCAGGCAGCATGAAGCAGGTGCCTAAATTATGCTATAGTTACTTCTATGCTAGGAAGACCTGAAGAAAGAAAGACCAACAGGGATCCTCTCTCTGGCTGGAAGTTAAATCATTTCTGGTCAATCAGAAAGCTGATGCTGGTTTTCAAGGAGGTGAATGACCAAAGCCCACTAAAGATTGATTTGCACTATTTCAAAGCTTACTGTTCCTTAATTTATTTTTTTTGGTGGGGGGTGGGGGGAGCTTTATTTTACACAATTTATAATGGAAATTAGAAGTATAACAATGCAAGTGGAATTGGAATAGCAATTTCTAGATGACACTTTCTTTGGTGTACTAAAAACGTTGCAAAAGCTATTACACTGTGTACTATTAGCAAATCTATATTCAAACTAAATATGAAAAGTAATAAAACCTGTGAGCTCACAGCATTTGAAAAAGCAAAAGGAGCAAACTTGGGTCTTAAAACTCCTATCCTCATTTACAGAAAAAATTACAGTGGCTCTGAATTCAAGTGAATATTCAGCAGTAGTTGTAGAAACTTTTTTCTTTTAGACACAATCTGTCCATTTTTTAGAAGCTGAGAACTGTAACTCTCCTTGGTTTTAAGTTAATCTGCACACATCTTTCTTGTACAAGGCTTGCATTTCGTATAACCCTAAATGTGCACAGCTGATACCTAAGCAAGTTTATCAAGTTACTACTTCTTAGAAATACAACACTTAGAAAAATAACTGTTGGTCACATTTTCCTACTGTCTTCTTTCAGGATATTGACCTGTAACTTTCCTGTAACTCTTTTCAAGCTTATGGTTGAAACAAGCAACTTTTGTTCTTCTGTCCCTCAATCTTTGCCTTGTTCATCTGAATGAAATAATTTGGAGATGCATTACACCTCAAGTAAGCTAAACATGAATCTTGTTTTTATCTTTAAAGCACATTCCTATTTGTGTGGGTTTTTATGCTGAATCGGACTGTGCAAGTAAAGACATGCCTTAATGAGCCTGAGTTTGTACATGTACAGAGAACTGCTTCAAATGTCCCACTGTGGGGAACTGCACACATTATCTGTCATTAATCAATGGCAAACAAGCTAATTTTCTGTGTGTTGTTACATTGCTATTCAGTGTGTTAAACAGTTTCATTAGAGCAACATGATTAACAGCTTTGCAATAAGAAGTAGTTCCTGTGTGACTCCAATATATCTGTCAGCCTTAGACTGGAGGTAAGGAAGAGTCCTATGGGAATGCAGTGATTCCATCCATATTATATTAATACTTCTTTTTTAACTTTAATAATTTAGCCTGATGCAGGATTTTCTAATTCTCAAAAAGCACTGTGGGGTTAAATGAAATAATTTTTAGATTTATAATACTAGCATTATCATATAAAGTCTTTCCAATTGCAGTAGGAGGTTTTGTACTTCCCATATGATTCATGAATTTGGAAGCCTATGTTTCCTTCCTCCATTTTTTGAGCTAAATAAAAATGGCTCATTTTTCTCTTTCTCACACATTTTTGGAAGAAAATAATAGCCTAAGTGACCTTGCAATGCCTTTTCTTCCCTCTAGGTACTTGCTTTCATTAATTGTAAAAGTACTGTAAATGTATTTGACAGCAGGCTCCCTCTGGGAAGCTCTGAATCATGGCTAGTAAAATCCAGGGCTCACTGGAAGTAGTAGCTTTGCCACAGATAGCAAAGCTACTGAATTTAACTTTGTGCTTTGCTTTTAGATTCTTATTTTAGGTAAATAAAGTAACTATGATCTACTGAAAGAGTGTTGCAGGATTTAATTTACTTTTACTGTCTCCTGCAAGCCTAAAGAATTCAGCAAAGCATCTTAAAACTGCTGTTCATTACAGGTGACAAAGACTCTGCTGTCTAGTTTAGAATTACTGCTTGCAAGTGTAAAGGTATGCTTTTAGATACAGACATGTCAAAATATTAGGAGGAGGAAACAAAATCAAATAATTGCCAGGACTGCTTTGTTTTCATGCAGAAGTTGTGGTGGGACAGAGAGGGGAAGAAACACTGCATAACCTCTTAACAAAAAGATACATTGCACTGAGTTCCCAAGTAATACCTGTCTAGAAAAGAAACAACCAACCTAAATCAAACCCACCGCTCTGCTGATTTCTGAAAGTGATAATGTTATTTCATGTGCTATCCCTTTGTCCATAAAACAGTGTGATGTTCAATGAAAAAGCAACTGGACCTCTTAAAGGCTGCAGTGTAGCTACCTGGAAGAGAAGCATTCTTCAGCAAGGCCACAGGGAGCTTGAGCTCAGGTGAACCACCAGCAAAGCCCAGTGCAGGCTTTACACAGCCCAGGACAGTCTCTGTGGCAGACAAAACATAAGGAGATTAGAAAGTCTGAGCTTGTGCATTTAAAATTAGAAGATTCTCCTTGTCATACAAAGCACACAGTCACATCTTAACCTAGACCAGGTGCCTGCAGGAAGGAAAAACAAGTTCTTTTATAACTGAATTGTCGACACAACTTTAGATGGGAGTTTGAAACACCTTCTAAGGGTAGTTCAGCTAGGAAAGAATCCTACAAAGGGGTCCCCAAAAGGGGCTCCTAGCAGAGATGATGCTGTGTCTGAAGCTCACAAAGCAGATCAGGGAGCAGTGCCACAGCTCTGCATAGCTGACTGCTGGCAGTGCCATGAGGAGAAGCAGCCATATGTATGACAGAGTAGCTGTGATTGAGGCTGGATTCAACCCATCCTTAAATCAGGAACTGCAGCTTGCCTTCCTTTTATTCCACCACTAAATGTGGGAACAAAAGGTAGGTCATGCTGGAGCCATCTGACTTAAATTAGTTCTTCCTCCCACTTGAGTCTCTCATTGTTGAGACCATAAAGTTCAATTACATTGCTGCAAAGCCAGCACAAATGATATTTTCATCAAAAACTGTACTGCTCCTAAACAAACACTAGTGAAGATATTATTTGGACTATTGAAATCAGTTCAAGTTCTGAACGCATTTCCTGGCCAAAAGACAACCTCATATAAATGCCTGAAAAATGAGACAATTATGCTAAACCAGAAAAATGTGGACAGCAGAATCTTGGAGACATACCTTAGGGCTAATTGATAGAAACTTCTCCATAAGGTAGGAAAAATATCATAAGGTGAGTAAATACCACAGAGGAACCACAGACAAATCCATTTTGTCAGAAAAGGAGTATGAATGAGGATACTGAGACCTGTAGATTAATGATTTCTCAATACAGAAGCCTATTACAATCAAGATTTAGATTTGGTGAGTTTACAAAGGAAGAGGGGTCTTACATTTGCTTTCACATAAGCAGAATCCTGGACATCAGAACTGTTTCAACCAAACTAAACTTAAAGGAATCACCAGAGACTAAATACTCATTTTCCAGAGCTCAGAGTGAACTATCAAGTAAGAAAGCAGCATCAGAAGCGTGTATGCCAAATCATGCAAACAGAAATGCTGAAGTATTCCTCACTAGTCCCTAAGGTAAAAGCTCAAGCTAGCAAGCTGCCAGTTGTGAAGAAAAGCTCCAAGGGCGTTCTCCTCTTATTTACAGCCCTTCAGAGTAACGTGGCTGAGGTCACAAACCAAATATTCGCTTAGAAAGTAAATTAAATCACAGTGCACTAACCCTAAAAAATCCCAAAGCTTTAACAATTTGTATTGTTAGAGACTCCTTGCTCAGAAAGGCATTTTTATGTCCTTTAAAAAAAAAAAAAATGGAGAGCAGCATTTGTTGTCGTTTGGCTGCAGCACTACTTTGTGCTGGAGACAAGTAAATTCTAGTTTTTGGTTTGGTTTGAGTTTTGAATTGCTGTTTGTGGCTTGGTGGGTTTTTTTGTTGGGTCATATCATGTCTTGTCCCATCCCTCTGTCCTCCCCCCCTTTCTGGATTTTAGCTTTAGTAGCAACCTTCTCTGTTCATCTGGAAAGCAACTGATCTGCTTTTTGAATCAAGAACCGTGAGGTGGAAAGAATCCCTCTAGAGATGTTAAGGGACATGCCACCACTAGAAGCACAAATGTATTGGAGTGCAGAGGAAAGGGCAAAAATGATACTTCTGCACAGAAATGAATGCAAACGTGCTTATACAGCATTTTATGAACATAACACGTCCTCACTCTACCCAACATCCTGATTATTTTGTGTTATCAGAAAACTGAAAAACATAAGCTTGTAAAAATGAAAATTCAAACTGGCACCAACCAATTTAAAGAGTTGCACTCAGAGGGAGAGGCAAGATGGGTGAATAGGAAAAAATCCCCAATCCAAACAACTCACCCCTAAGCAGCAGGATTTCTTCCTAACTAGTCACCAGCCTGCTGTTTGCAAAGATTCAGAACTGTAGGCATTTCTAATTAATAGCCAGTACAATATTGGTAGGGCATTCATGTTTAAAAAAAATTTATACACACACAAACCCTTTTAATACAACAGCTTCATATTAAATATCATAGGGGCCTCCACAGGCTCTGTGTAGGGCATTAGCCTAAGCCTCTGAGTTTTCTCAGTTCAATGGCACTAAGCTGTTTTGTAGTGGGAACCTGGAAGACCTGAGGGACAAGACATCACTTGGGAAACTAGGTGTGCCAAACATGAAGGCATTTTATTCTCACTTGGATAAGTGACAAGGATGTAGAGCTGGAAATTCAGCCAAGCAGATGTGCCCCAACACGTCAGAGGGGTGGAAAAGCAGCAACTTGTGAGGGAAGATGACTGCTCTGTGAGCATCAGCTCCCCAGCCTTCGTTTCTGAAGTGCCCCACTGCTGCGGATTAGGCACACAGGACTGGGAAGACTTTCAGTTATCATCATACCCCAGTCTCCCAACAATCACAGGCACACTTTTCAGGAATTTTTGTTCTGTATCCTAAACACTCCTCCTTCCCCAGTTGCATGCAATTCCCTACACTGACATCCAGGACAGCACACGTGGGCTAGTCCTGATTAGAATGTGCCTGTGTTCAAGCCCTGTAACCATTACTGATGCCACTACTCACAGGACAGTAGTTTTAGAGGTGCCTCTTGCAGCACTACCCCATCACCCATCATCCAGTTAACAGATTTAGAAAACTCCCTGTCTGCCTTCTTTATCCAAAAACACCTTGACTGTAACACCTTAAAAAAAAAAAAAAGGCTCTCAGAAAATTTATGTACCACAGTTGCTGTGGTGGGCAGGGCTCACTTCACAACGAGCTACTCTGCTTATTCTTATGCTAATGCTGGCTGCTGGCAGTGTTACTCCAGAATTGACACTCCCATCAATCACCACTCATTTTGGCTGATTAGAAAGTCAAGCTTTTTAAACTTAGCAAAACACAAGGTTGAGAACAAAACTTGCCGACTATTTCTTTAGTCCTGCTTTGCTTTATTGCTTCTCTAGTACTAAGTTAAATCTTACAATGCTGAAAATCAAGTTTTATCACTACTTTAACACTACTTGTATTTTTGTAATTTGTTGTTTCCTGCAGCTGGAACACGAGACAGCAGAGTCATCCTGAAATTAACTAATGCAACAAGGTTTTTTTTCCTTGTTCAGTCAGAAACTTGTTATTTTAATAACTAAAATTTTAAGCAAACACATAAATGCTTATGGCTTCAAGACAAAGTACTGCCAGCAGGCATAGAAAGTATTAGATTTCTGCTCTCCAAACCAAACACACAACAAATAGCTCCTTTCTGCATTCATTGTAGCAATTTCATCTGAATGGAAAGAGCAGTTTTAGGTTCTTACAGCCAAGAACTGTTAAGACTTCAACTCCCCAATAATCCATCATTCCACTTTTATCTACACTGAGTAGCTAACAGGACAGCTGATACACTCAAAAAAAGACAATTCAATAATAATGAAATGTGCTCTGTCCTAACAGCTGCCTTTATTTGTGCAATTCCCCCATTTAGAACCAAACATGCCATAGTATACCCCCCTAAAAATTATGCAACTCTTGCAGAAAAAGGTCTCATGCAGAAGAGCTGTAATGAAAGCCTGTTATTACAAAAGACAAAAAGATCGGCTATTTTTCTGAAGGTGGAATACTTACTGCACTGTGTTTAAATCCACAGAATATCTGAAATGGGTAGAAGTGGCAACTGCAAGATCCAAACATAATTTGGGCTTTTTGAAATTGAAGTTCAATAGACTCAATTTAAGAAAGAGCATAAATTACAAGAGCTATTTTAAACTATCTATAGGTCACTCTAAAGTATGATAACAGGGTGCAGATATATTTCAACACTTACACCTGTAAGAGCAGGCAGTTTTGGAATGTAACTTTATCTTGATATTTAGATGTGGGTTAATTGTTTCACAATACACATAGTACTTATGTAAAAAAAAGTTTCAAAAATACGATTACAGTATCAGTTAAGTCCACTATTTCTGTTTATTTCAAACCTATACATACAGAAAACAGCCTCCTTCCCAAATCCACAGAAAACTGTTATTCACACAACTGTATTAAAAGAAGTCAGAAGTATATTTGTAAAAGCATTTTATCACATTTCGGCATCTATCACTTTCCAAAGGGGATTCAAATGGTTCTAAGCACTTAAACGAAAGAATAAGGGAACAATAAAAAGGTGGGAAAGATAAATGTGGTGTCCTTGTGTTTTGTTACAGCAAAGAATGTTTGAGACTCCAACACTTAGTTGCTCATCTACACTACAGCACTCAAAGTAATGATTGCCTGAATTGAAGCAGTGACCCATATGAATCACAACCACTACAGGACAAACTCTAGCTGAAAAGTAGCAGATCTCATTTTACAGCAATGATCACAATCTACATAAGAGATATACTCCAAAACTCCTGTGAGCACAGGAACAAGAATATTCGAGGTCAGCAGTAGTTGAGGACTACGCGGATATTTCCATTTTATCCCTTTAAGGGACAGCACTACACCGCCTGCCTCTCTTATGGCAGATAGAGTACTCAAAGCAAAAAACAAGAACAGAAATACTGCAGCTACAGTTATTTAAAATGAAAGCACTTTATTTTTTTCCAACCAAGTTCAAAGTCAAACTTAGAGCTGTGAGTGCACACTTCAATTGGTAGTTATTAACAAAACTTGCGTGAAAAGTTTTAAAGATGCTTCAAATTGAATAACATTAAATAGCTAGCCCTGTCTTTTGTCTAGAATTCTCATCTTCCCCTCCTCACTTCTAACAAGACACGCTCTTAGTATATTTAAAGTAGATGAGCAATAAATAACATCATTAAGTGCTAAAGAATATATGTGGAAAGGGGGAGAAAAATAGTTGCATTTTTCTCATTCTGAGACACAAAACAAGCATTTAACTCATGGAATAAACATAAATTGTTTAAAGAAGGATAACATGAGCACTAATAACACAAGCATGCTCAATCTATTTTCTCTGTGAACCTTTATCTGTAGCCTACAATGATTAATGTGTGTAGGATGGTAGACTGAAGGCAAAAATTAGACTACACTGTCTGGCTTTTACCAAAGCTATGAAAAACTGCTTCATTTTTTTCCTTCACCAATGCAACATCAGCTTGATATAAAGTTCCTCTCAAAAGAATCAACTGCTTTCATAAACTTTAGCATTTGCATTGTGCAAAGCTGGAATAACTTCACACCAGTACCATAATTTGCATGGTTTTGTATTCTGAAATAGTTACTATGAACGACCAGTTTCACTTTGCACCAGAAAACTAGGCACAAAAAATAGCTGCAAATCTCCACTCTGAGACAGGTATTCAGACTTCTGCAGAACTGGAAGGTCTGGCAAGACAAACTGGCAAAAGCAAACACTTGCTAGTCTAAACTATAAGCTTTACACAAGATACTTTCAAGCTTCCACACACAAGAATGTCCACTCTTTCAAGGAAAAAACCCAAAAAATCACAAATTGGCACCGTAGCATCCATCTTCAAAACCTTTATCTCTTCAATGCAAAATGCATATACATTTAACTCCAAACTTGGCTGCTTCAGATGCCATAAAATGAAAATACAGCCTGCTTTATAATGCAGTGGGGCTGATGTCACCCAGCATAGGGCACACGTACTTTGTCCTTTCCTACTCTCCCATCCCTCCTGCACCTCAACTGTTAAAATTGCAGCCTCTGATAAAGCAACCTACAGGAGGGAAAATATAATTTTATTTATATCTCACTGCAGAGGGCAAGCTCTTGGAGGGATTTTTTTTTGGTTTTTTTTATACCAGCAACAATCTGTTGCTGGTATTAAAAAATAATGTACACACTATTAAGGAGTGTGGAACTGCAGTACCTGTGTGATACAAGAGTAGAGGACTCTTACCTGAGAAAAAGGCATAGCTCCTTCAAAACAGAGACACATAATCATTAAGACATGCTAACTTCTTCATACCCAGCTAATTAATGGCATAGCTTTTTTCACCTCCACTCTTCAGCAAACTATCAGCAATACAACTTGGCC
>VZTB01014661.1:21512-39469 GCA_013397245.1 Thryothorus ludovicianus | reverse complement strand
TTTTTTTTTTTTTTTTCAGCCCTGCAGAAAGAGACTGTTTGCCAGAAAGACTCTTTAATTTCAGTTTAGGGGATGGGCAAATCCTGGGTCACACTTAAAAGTACTCCTTCAGCAGAACAGCCTCAAGTACTTTCAGGAATACTGAAGCAGAAGACACACTGTCTTTCAAAGACAGCAGTTTCATATCAAGCAGTAAAACATGAAGAACAGCTTTGTGGAGGCATCCTTCATCCTCAAGTACATACGTGCTTCTGCATCACAAGAACATACAGGACAAAGATTAATACCACCTGGATCTTCTCACACATCCTAAACCCAGCATTTTTAGAAAGTACCACAAAGATTAGCATTTACGCATGGGACAGCTCAGAAACTTAATTCTTATATTCACTGAGACAGTGAATTTAGTGGAGTTACACAGCTGTTAAGACATTTAACTCATGCCACTTTGACCAGATATTATACATGTACATTCTGTAACAGTAAAACTGATTCATGGCCATTTGAGAACTAAAGAGAATACAAGAAGCTGAGCCTGAATATTAGTGTGAATAGTTTAAATGAATTAAGAACATGATGGAAAAAATAATTTCATAATACAGACACCTGAATCCTGTTCTTACAGTCTAGTAGCTGCCTGAAAACAGTAAAAAACTCATTTAAAATAAGGCACAGATACCAATGACAATGTTTAATACTGTATTATTGATACTGTCAAAATACAACTTTTGGCAGTTAAAAAGAACACATTACTTTATTAGAAATTCCTCAGTAGTGATCCTCAAGTCAATCTTACCTTGCCTCTGAAACAAAAGTATTGTCCAGTTACAAACTGGTAACTCTATGGGCATATACAAAATTCACTATAAGCCCATGTATCTAAATCTACATTCAAGCCAGATTTTTAAATACTAGAGTATCCCTTTAATCAATTACAACTATGCTTTCTTATCAGAAATAAATGGCCATGTGTTACCTTATTCTGTCTACACATTAAAAAAAAAGAAAAAAAAAAGAAAATATCTGAGTTTCCATTAACAGTATTCTCCTTGAGGAATAATCTAAGAGTTTCAGCAATTGCCATCCAAATGATGAAACTAGACTTAGCTACTTTTTACATTTAAGTGTTCAAAAGTAATACAAGAATGTGTTCAATAAAGTAATACAAGAATGTTGTCATACTATAGTTCCTTTAGATTTTTAATTGATAGTAAGAACATTTGAAAAGTCCTATGAAAACTCTTTGAGCATAAAGTATCTCTAATGATACATAACAATTCTAGCAAAAAGATTGGCTATGTGCATGTCTCCAAATTGTCCCACAAAGTTCACACTTTTGGGATGCCCCAGAAACTCTGTAACTGACTGCCCTAGGAAATGCAAAACCTTTGGTGGTTTACAGAACAGTCAAATAACTAAAAGCACCAAGTTCTGATGACAAGTTTCTAGTTGGCCTTCAGAAGTCAGCAACAATGATACATAAACTAAATACAAAACTAAGCAACAGGAGGCCTGAAGTTATTGACACTACAGGAGTTTAAAATTCATTTATTTACTCTTTAAAGCAAAAACCACTTGGGGCTACCAAAAGACTTTTCTCCTGCATGTCAATAAAAGTGCACATGCTTAATGCTAAGTATGAAAAGAACCCGTGCAAGTACTTATTTTTAAGGAAGTAGTCTATTTGGTCATACATGCTGTGCATGTATACTTTTAAGTGAAGAGCTGGCACTTCATAAGTTTTAATTGAAAAAGCATGCTTAGTAATCACAAAATTAAAAAAGGCAACAGCAAGCCTAAGATTAAGACTCCCTCAGAGCTATTAAGGTATAGCTTTTAAGTTAAAATAGAACAGCATATCAATATGACAGTAAAAGTTCATAGCTGTATTCTCAATGCTGTTGTTTGTACTTATTTGCTATCATTGATCAGGTTTGAACTTGATCAATTTTGCAAAAGCTCTTTTTCAGTTTCTTAAAGGAGGTAGTATAAAAAGGTGTGATTTGAATAACATGGCCTCACCTGGCTGTAAACATTTCAAACAAGAGACATAAATATCTATGGTAAAAAGTATTGTGGAAGAGATTATTTTAGAAATTGGTTTTTTTTGAACTTGAAAAGAAAAAAACAGTAGATATATTTAATATATTTACTTATTTGCATGTAGTTTGAATGATACAGAACAAGATTACTGTGTTAGAAATCCACATACAATATAAAAACATTTGTTAAGACATAAATTCACCATTCCGCTGACATCTGCAATAACTGTTTATCCAAGCTTAACTTCAGGTATTTATAATATTTTTCATACATGAATCTTTGTATATGTGCAACGTTTCATTAACTACACAATGTGAAACCCTGATTTTTGTAGTTTTTCATCACAATCTGAACGTAATAGCTATTTGCATCTCAACACATTGGCTTTTTGAAACACTAGTAATTAAGGCATCTTTGCTGTATAGTTTCTCAATAGTGCAAACAAAAACATCTTTAATTTGATTAAAACATAGAAGTAACTGAATATCTCAAAGTTTTTTGTATTTTTTTAATGTAATTGGAAGATAGTTGTGCATTTTGGAGTTCTCTTGTGAAAGAGACATTTAAAAGCTCATAATGCTGATTGTTTTTGTTGGTTCCTTATAACTGGTTCTGCTGTTTTGTCTTCATGACAGTATAGTTCATCTTCTTTTATGCGAAGGTGTTGTAAAATACAGTAGCATTTAAAGGAATACCTAGTAACTGAATGAATCCCAAATGCAGCAAAGGCATACAGTTTTCATAGTGCACTTTCACCTCACTGAAGTAAAAGTTGCTCCTACTAGACATTTTTCCACTTCAATGTGAAGTAGATTGTTAGGGTTTTGTTAGTGGTTTCATTAAACAGCTTGACAGTTCAGTTCTCTTCTGCCAGTATTTCTCAAAAGGCTTTCAGCACATATTTCAGGGATACTTAGGGGATTGTTTCACCACATAAGCACACTGCTTCCCCATCATGTCAGTGTAGCTGCAATAAATAAGCATTTACATCCTAGAAGAAAAAAAAAAAGGAGAAAGTGTTTGTCACAGTACTTATACCTCTAACATCAACTCTATGTCTGAAGCAGGGCAACCAATCAGGATCATAACACAAGAACAATAATATTTGCCCAAATTTCAGAACAAGTTATCTTCACGATTAGTTTCAATGACATTTCTTTATGTACTAAAAAGCCTCAAGAAGAGTAGGATTAGTTTTCAAAGCAATCAATTTAGTCTGTTATTCCTCTGCTTCCTGCGTGAGCAGGAAAGATCATCATCATCACATGATCATGTAGTTCAAACATGTTATGTGTGATATTCCTTCACCCAACCCCTCCAACATTCTTGGACTACTTTTGCTCTGACTTGCTCAGGTGACTTTGGTCACAATGTATCCTGCTACGCACTAATAAGCCAGCAAATGAACATAAAGGGAAGCTGAGCCCTAGAGAAACAAACTGACACTACCTATAGCTGCTATTCCGATCTAGCAAAAGAATTAGGCAGTCTACCTTACATGCTCTCATAGCTCTACCAAGTTAGGAGTTAGAACTCAGTTCTTCTGCATCCCTGCTAACTGAAATGCTGCAAGAATTTTGCAATTATCCTTGTAGGGACATCAAAATTGAAGTTGCAGGTGCACAGCAGTCCCCCCAAAAAAAGGAAAGAATTCATTTGCTTGATACATCAAAATGAATAATTCTGTAGGCACAGAATTATAGATTCCCCAAAACTCCTTAAGATGTAAGTAAAAGATGCAACTTTAAAGTTCTTTTCAAGTTCACTCAAATCCTGCACACAACCAAATGTCTGCTGTAACTCCTTTCTCACTGTCTACCTTCATTAGGTGCCTCCACCTGGAGAGGTTTCTGTCCAGTGAAACTTTTGGTGGCAAATCTCAGAAAGCCATGTTTTATAAAGATGAGCACAAATAGCAAAATATGCATCTACCAGACATCCTCTTTATGCTACTGATACTACAACCTACTGAGAAATGCAAGCAGGGATTTCTCTCACATAGACAGGCTCTTCTGCTCCCCACAAATTCATCATTTCCTAAGCATTAGATCAGCAATAAGCTTTAGAATTTAGTACGTTGTCATTTGCCCCCGTCATCTGATGTGCAAATGCTGATGACACTCCTGGGCTAAGATTCTCCATCCTGCATTACACTACAACAATGAGTACAACTGATCTAAGAGAAAACATCTGTGCCTTCCACAGTCTACCTACTCAACTGAGCCCTTTTCCAATCAATTTTAATTTTGTTATTAAGAAGATGTTATTAAGCAACTTCTTAATCTTGTTATTAAGAAGATGCTTCCTCTGTAAAGTAAAGAAAAAAAAGGATAAAAATTACTATCATTCTAAATCACACAACTATTATAGGGAACAACTCCAGATTCCTGTAAAAACCATGCAATACACTTGAGCATTAGTCGAATCTAAAGCAAAAGTTTCTGTCCAACCACAGTTTAGCATAAGTAAAACAAGAGGAATACTGTAAGTGGTACAACCATGTTTATTACTGAACACAACCAGAACTGGATTACCTTAGCTATATTACCAGTATATCCTGGAACCAGAGTAAGATGATTCTCCTGTTCCCACAAAAGACTTAGCTGTTGTTTTAAAATATGAATGTTTCTGAAAGAGAATGAACATCACTTTATAACATAGGTAGCATATTTCAGTAGTCTCTTTTACTAAAAATGAATTATTAATACAGCATACAGACTTAGTTTATACAATAGATAATGCCACAAGATCTGAAAAATCTTAATTCAACTTCTACAGCATTTGTATAATCCCTGATATGACTATGTACTACATTTATTAAAACAGTAGCAAAAAAACCAAAAACCAAAACAAGTAACTTGACTATCTTTAAAGTACTTTTAAGCTTTAAAATTGTAACATTGTAGGCAAGTTGTGTTCCTACTGATCAAAATTAAAACAGATTGAAATGAAATAGGCTACAGAAACACATTGAAATATTTCCCAACACTGTACTCACCCATCTTCTGCCTTTTCTGTATGTGCAGATAGTTCTGACCACCACCTTTTAATGACAGCCTGAAGCCAGTTTAAACCAACTATCACGTATCTGTAACAACACATTTTACACATTACGCATTTCCTCCTCCCTGCACATTATCTACAGACCAGATAAAGCATTGAGATAACTTTGTAAGCAATTTAGAAAACAAGACATTTTCTATTCTGGAAGAAGAAAAATCTAGACAAATCAGTAAGTTTAAATACTTGTTTACACTCGCAATTTTTAAGCGGTAAACTGAAGTTCTTGTTGAAAAAGTAGAAGAAAACTCTGCCTTGATTTCATATTATAAAGCATACTAAAACCTCAGTGCTATTCCTTTTTACTGTTTAGGATAAATAAATCTGCATAAGGGCAAAGCCATTCCTTTCCCCCAAGTCTCTAACACTGCAGAAAAGAATTTCTGCACCGCTATTTTGTTAAAGCATAAAGGTTCAGAGGAATGCTTCCATTCTGGAGCTTTCTCATTTCCTGAGAAAGGCAGAGGTGGGAGAAGGGACAGAGAGAACAAGAGTCAGAGGATTAAAATCCATTGATTTCCAGGGCTCTGCATAGCCAGGAAGTAATAATGTTATAAAAACATCCCAAGCTGATACTTACTCTTCATATTTGCTTTTAAGCAGAGATTTCACTAAAGGCAAAAGATCTACACAGCAGCCAACTGAAACATATGGTTTTTCTTCCTGTAAACTTAAAAAATAAGATGTTTCAGAAGTGCTTGAACTTCAGTGTTGTTATAAGCACATTCTAATCCCCCACTTTTTTCTGTTTGTACCTGTTTGTAAGCACAGGAAGGCAGTCTACTACTACTCCAAGATCCTGTATCCTAGAAACATTAAGAATAAAATCAGAAGTGTTACTAGTAGATCCTACTAGTAGTAGAAATATATGCTTCCACTCTGATTTAAAAACCATAACTAAGTCACAACATTTACAGAACTGCTAAAACACTCTGGCATATTTGAGATTGCTATCATTTTAAGGATATAAAAGAAGAGACTTATTTTACCTCACTAAGTAGGCTACCAGTTCACTTATACTTCTCCTTCTCCAGAAGGTTAAAGCTACATTCAGTCTCAGATTCCTGCTGAAAAGAACTTGAGCCATAGTTTCATGGTCCTGAGAAACCTGCATGTTTATAAAAATATAAAAAATTGCCGCAAGTTAAGCAACGAGCAATAAAATAAGCTTCTTTAATATAATCTGGTATATGATAATACACTTTTCTACCTGTATGTTGATAAGTCTGTTTTAGAAATTTATCTAAGAATACTTAAACCTATAAATTTCCCTTAGAAGGGGGCACAAAAGTATTAGAGCTACTTTACAGGAAAGCTGCAAGAATAAGGTTTGTACCTCTTTACTGCCAAAGATAGGTATCTAAAAATGAGCATTTATGAGCACCAACCTATAATTCTCACCAACTCCAAGAACTTTTTACTTCGATGATTATTAATTTAGGCACAAGTAATTACATGTATTATTCTGAACTCTGACAGAAAAGGTTCATTTCTGAAAAAGCTTGTTCTCTGAATGAAGTTCAGGCATTTTAATTAATTAGACCTTGAATTGGAATGAACACTGCAGAGCCACACACATCTCTCAAAGCAGTTAAATAGTCATTTGTGGCCAGAAGCCAGCGATCTGGTCCTTAGCCTCTTAGAAAATCAATCTTCCAGTGTCTTCATTTCTTGAACCATCTTTCTGCAACCTCTTTATGGTAGCTATTCTGCTCTTTTCTTGAAACCATCAAATTAAGCAGTGCAGAAATGCTGCAGACTTGTGCCTTCAGCCCACCAGCCTCTCAGGGCTCTCTCCCCATGGCAGCCCATGTTTACAGCACTGGGACAAGACAGCATGGTGACAATCTCTCACCTTCCCTGCCATTCCCCCGTCATCACACATGCAAGCCTTGATGAACACTGCAGAGTAACAAAAATCTATTGTGACAGAAATGCAAACTTCAACATTAAGGGCCATAATTGTCACAAAATCCATTTCATTTAAACATCTGACTTTTCAGCCCATTTCAGAAGCCCTGCAAGCATCCACTATGTTTCCTCAACCAATCCTAACAAGAAATAAAGCTCATACAAACACTTGTCAGTTTTGCACACACTTAGCTGACACTGTTACTGAAAACTAATGTCCTAATGTATCTCATCAGTTTATTCTCATTGACATACGAACATTTTTACACTTTTACAAACACACACATGGACATGTGTCCTGCCAGTTTATGAAACCTAAGCAGGTCAAAACAACGTTCTCCTTTGGTGCTGGTACAATTTTAACACAGTCAAGTGTGGCAGATCTGAGCTTATGACCTGGCACAAATACGAAGAAAAGTGGCAGGACTATTACTGCTGACAACTGTATCACCATGAAATGACAGACTGTAAATCACAAGACCTTGTATTTGCAGAATTGAAGAAAATTAATCTAAAGAAAGAAAACTCTCACAGCCAAGTACTAGGAACACTTCTTTTTTAAACCGAAGTTTCTTCAAACTCTACCCACCTCTGAAAAAAATGCGCTGTATTTGGATGAGGGGCCTTCTGTTTGAGATGAGCCAGAGTCACTGGAATTCAGCAAGTGTGTACGACTGTTGTGAAGTTTTGCTGGCAGATTCCCTGCACAAGCCAGTTCATTTTCTTTATTTGCCATGTCACGGCCCCTAGATTTAGGGCACAGTTTCTTTCTGTAGCAAGGCTTTGGAGTATAACAATGAACTTTCCTTTTACAATATACCACTTTGAAAAGAGAGAGGGGACTGGTCACTGTTTTTCCAACCGTTACTCTGCAATAATAAAGCACTGTTTTAGTGAAGGGTGATCCAAATCCAATCAATTGCATTATGTTTTTATATATAATTATGAATTCAGCAGTCAGCTTTCAGGTTATTGAAAACATTTTTCCCCCAATACATATCTTAATGACACTTGGGTTATCAAAAGGCATGCTACCAATCATCTTCTCCATTTTTATTAATGCAGACACTCATTATTATGGAATAAAAGACAAGAACCAAGAACTGTCACTGAAATCAAGACCTATTTTCTATTTGTGTTTGCTTTGGTGTTGTGATCAATTTCAAGTGCACCTTCCTCCCAGCCTCTATCACACTTTAAACTCAGATACCACACAGCACAGCTCTCCTACCTGTTTGTGTATGAAGCCAGCTGTTTTGGAGATTTCTTACCCTGGGAGAAATGAAATAGAGAAAAAAAAAAAAGCTGTATTGAACACTCCTGTCTACAGTACTCAGAATAAATAGTAACACACTTACATTGTGTGCATCAGCAAGACAACGTTATGATCTTTTTTTGTTAGCACAGGTCATAAAACATTAGTTTTAATACAAAATTTCAATAAACAGAGGATATTGACATCTTCACCACTGTTTGAAGAGGTCTTACAGTAAGTTTGCCTCTCTAGTGCTTCCTCTGTATTCCCTGTCCTACTCTTCAGCCAGTACCACAGGTACGAGGCTATAAAAATTACTTTCGAGTAGCAAGAATCCAGTGAAAAATCTACATGTTACCAATGCTGTAGATGAAGCTGTATGATTATACCACAGATCCATTTCAATGAAAGGGTTCCACCTACTCCACCTCTCACTTGTGTCATGTAGCTCTCTTGAAAAGAAAGAGCTTTTTTTATGACAGATTTCCTGTATAGAAACATTTTTAGCTAGACTGCAGAAAAGCAGGCCTGAGTAAGAAGATTGCATCAGTACCTTCTGCTCATATGGATGATATGATGCACTGATCTGTGCAGCTGCTGCCTGGATCTATTACAACACAGTTTTCATAATGTAACTGCTGGTCAACTTAAAGTTCTCCTGCACATCCAAACATCAAATGTTTAGTAGCGCTGTGCTTCTAGGTTTAGACTGCTCAGAACTATGAACTTGTTCAAATCTTTCACTTTTCTCAGAGGACATAAAACAACCCAACAACCAACACAAACAGCTTACCTCCTTCATGATCTTTTTAGTGGAAGAAGAGATTCTTTTTCTGGAGAGATCAATGGGATGACCTTCAATATGCAATACTTTCTGTTTTTTAACATTGTGAGCTTCAGATGCCATAATCTCTCAAATCCCTGTTCTCAAGGGAAAGACATTTAGTTGTATTTTCTAAAACATTTAGTCAGCTTCCTTCAAATGCAGCTAGCAAGACTAAAATTCAACTATTTGCAAGATCTTCCATCCTATATATAACCCAAGACGTCATTGTCTAGTAAATGTTAGCTGGAGACCTTTTTATCAACATGTTGAGTATTTCAAAATCCCTATTTGGCTTTCAAAAAAGAGCAAACAAAACCGAAATCACCCCAAGAAAGGGAGACAGAGATTTTGTTTTCACACCAGTTTCTACACCTGCACTGAGGGGTGCCATACAAACAAGAATTCAAGTAAAGAATAGGGCAAATTATGAGACTCTTCACACTATGGATTTCATCTGCCACCTAGAGAAAAAATAACTGGTTTCACACCCATTTCCAAGTTCAAAAGGCAGCTAAAAAACTGATACTTGTTTTCTAGGAAAAAAGCCAACTTCATCAAAATAATAAAGGTTGAAAAAAACAAAAAACCAAAAGATCTTCCCCTTAGTTCATTAACAAATGTACATCCCCCTCCCCTCCCATTTTTGTCAAAGCAGTACTTCAGCTATTTTTCACACTAAAACCCACAATTTTATGTCGAAAGTCCTTTGTCTTGAAGTAAGCAAGTACTTCTATATGACTCAACACCAAGACTGAGACAGTTGTACATATGATTTTGCATCTTTTGTAACTGATCAGAAAATCTGTTGCTTGAGACTAGGTTCAACTAGTACATCACCATAGAGGCACTATTCTTGAAGTGTTTTAGTAAGACATCCTATGGTACTTTCAGAAGACAACCCCTTGCTCCAATATTAGTGGTTTTTCCTCTAAAACATTAAACTCTGGTCCCAATACATGTGCTCCAATCTCTCTCCTTCATCTTCAGCAGTAGCCCTTTTACTCTATGTAGCAGATTTACCCCTCATTAAGAACTTCAGCATTTAAAGACTAAGACACTAAGCACTGAATAAGCCAGATGGGAAACAGCTTATTAGCCAGGAGGACCCATGCAGCAGCTAAAGGCCATCAAATAAAACAAGCAGGTGGTAGGCCCAAAACAAGACAGATGCTGTAATCAGGCACATTAAAATCCATGTTGTAGAGTACAGTGGAAGAAGAAAAAAAAAATCTTCAAATGTTCTGGTATTCTTTAGAATTGGATCAGTACAAAAGGACTTCACTTGAGATTTCTCTCCAAAAAACGGAGTATTTACTGATAGAATCCTTTACACTCTAAGATGGGAATATGGAGCCCACAGACTACAAAAAGAAATGCAAATGGCAGCATTATTTAGGGCAGTATCTTTGACAGCTAGTGGCCGATATTTTTCCAGATGTAAGTCTGGCTTAAGACTGGTTCATTAACTTAATTTTTTCACATCATGAGACAGAGATAACTCTTTATCTCTTTGTTAGCTCTCCACACCTCCTAGTTCTTCTACACAGGTTTGTAAATAAACTTTCCCCTGAAGTTTAGAAAAAAACCTCACAAAACCAAACACGTTTTCCTCTGCTTATCAGACTGGTTAAAATCATTGTTCTGCTTCAAAATGGGCTGTATATTAATATTTGAACTTGAAGCACAACACAAAGGTATATGCTAAACAACTGGGTTTTTGAAGAAAAACCCAATAATCCTAAAATCCAAACAAATCCATCCTTTTATTCAGGTCAATGATAAAAAGGACTTGGAAAAAGTCTTGATTTTTTTTTTTCTTCTATCCACTGTTTGAGAAAAATACTGAGGGGACAGTAATAAAAACACTAAATATATAAACTAAAATATTAGGGGGGACAACCTCCAATCTAGCAGAGTTAAAACTCACAGTCACCTCATCAGATGCTAAAAAAATCCCTAATCTCTGTTGCTGAAGAGTAAGTTTTGTGACTACTCCCATAACACACTATCAGCTGGCAATTCTTCATGCCTAACAGTGACTAGTCCTCATTTTCCCTTGTTTAATAAATGATCTCAATCCCGCCTCATCTTTCATACTAAGCAGTACATAAGAATCTGATCACCAAAACAAATGACAGCACTATTTAACAAAAAATATTCTGATTATAAGAAGAGTAAAATTTTAGAAGGCTAAAAAGAAATGCCTTACTAAGGAAATTCAATTAGTGTATCAGTTTTTAATATCAGGCTTTAAAGAGCATCTAACATCTCAAAATACCTGAACTGGAGCTATCTGAACTGGAGAGAGAGGACTCTGGAGGTAAGGAAGTTCCTTACAAAAGGTTGCATGTGTCCAGGAATAAAATTAAGAGGATTTTACACTCTGAGAATCTGACATAGGAATATATTGTACCCCAGCCTCCCAGCTGAAACAGAAAGAAACAAGAGAACTATAAATTCTTTCCTTAAAGACTGGTAAAAGAAATTCATAAGCAAAAAGATGATCAGACATAAATATCTGATGAAGCAAAGTAAAATCCTTTTGCATGACTTTACCATCCAACAGTTCTGAGGTTTCCATCTTTTAACCTGTTGAGGGTCTTAGATTTTGCATAAGTAGCAGTGAACACTTAAGCAGTAATGAAACAGCTGTATTTTTAGCCAAGGTGCAGAAGCTCTCCTTTGGAGCTGACAAAGTACCTAAAGAAAACACAGTCAATATTTAAAGAGCCTCAAGGAAGATCCAGAATGAGATCTCTGTTGCACTAATTAGTAAACAATGTAATCAAGAACAGACATAGTGGACACAAACAAGTAATATAATGGGGAAGATTCAGCCTGGCTGTCACTAAGGCAACACAGCCTGGAATAGAGAAGGCTCCAGGGTGACCCCACATGTACCTGAAGGGGCTACTGGAGAGTGATAAGACCATTTGTGACAGACCAAAGGGTAATAGCTTCAGTCTGAAAGAGGCTAGATTTAGATCAGATATTAGGACAAAATCCTTTACTGAGAGGGTGGTAAGGCACTGGAACACATTTCCTAGAGAAGAGGTTGATGCCTTGTCCCTGGAAGTGTTCAAGGCCAAGTTAATGGGGCTTTGAGCAGTCTGGCCTAGTGGAAGGCGTCCCTTCCTTCCCATGGCAGGGAAATTGGAACTAGAAGATCTTTAAGGCCTGTTCTAACCCAAAATATTCTACGATTCCATGAAGTCCTGCTCTGCAAAATTAATGGAATTTTTTAAGAGTATGGAGTAATACAACAGGGATAAAGGGCAGCTAAATGGTAGAATCTATTTGAGCTTCCAAGTCCCTTACTTAAATCTTGAGGAAACTAAGTAATCAAGTGAAAAAAGAGAAAGCTCTTGGACGTACAAACATTTCAGAAACAGCCATGAACTGTCTAAACAGTTTCCACACTGCAGAAAATTACCTCCAGGTCCCTGGGGAAAGCCTGCACTGGTTTATGCTGTTCAATATATTCATATATTACCTCACAAAAGGGGATGAAGACTGTTGCCAAAACAAAGTCATCCCATGAAGATAAAGACTATCTGAAGAAGGACTGTGATGTACAATAAGCAGAAACAATGCTTATAGATCAATATAAAGCAAAGCCTCTGTATCTGCAGGTAGGAAAAAATTCTGGGTTCCTACTGGAATCACAGTCTCTGAACTAGTAACTGCCACCACAACAATATCTGGATATAGGAGAGTTTACTTTAGATAAGTTTAGTGCTCCATATGGGTCAATAGTTAGAAAAATAAACAGAACACTAGTGTGACAGTGTACAGAATTTGTGCCTGTATTTCATATACTGAGAGCAGGGTTAGTTAACTTGCTTCAAAAAAACTAAAACAACCCTAAAAAGGTTGAAAAAACTTCTGAATAAATAAAAAAACAGCTCATACAAAGGCAAGTTAAAAATATGGAATACATTTCATATAACCAACAACTAATTAGATCAGGCTCTTCAATCTGGGGAAGAGGCTACATATAGCCAACAGGGGAAATAAGACAAAGGCCTACAAAACGAATGGCTCGGAGAAGTTGCAGAGAGATTGTGTCCTCTCTTGCCCAATATAAAAGGGTCAAAAGACAATAGCTGAAGATCAGATTAAAACTAAAAGGGTAAGATGTGTGCAAATCATAACCAAGCTGAACTTGCCACAGGATGTTGTGGACTGAAATGTTTTATAGGACAGACTGTGCAAATACATTAAAAAAAAAAAAAAGGATTGAAAGAGATTAAATTCAGATACACAGCCCACGTAGTCCAGACAGAGCAGAACACAAGCAGAAGGATCTGAGATAAACAAACCTAAAAGTGCTATAATAAACTTAATCAACATCTTAGGAAATCAATTTTGAAAGGCTTAGTAACACCTAGGAAAATGCTGGCTGGCCAGCAATTAAAAAGATGAATGCTACAGGATGAAAAGCACTTTACATGGCTCTTCAGAACTTTGATTTCCTATTTGCATTCGGATATCATCTAGAAATAGCTAATGAGACACTACAGCCCCTGTAATTTTGGGATACATACAGAGGGCTCTTAAACGGGCATTAGATACTAATTTGTACAGAGTCAAGCAATCTATACCTTAATATCTTTAATTTCTGACTTTTCCCTTGTGATGAGCACAGCTAGTTGTACTTGATCAGGACAATCTGCTATACAATCTCATTGAAGCCAATGCATTTCCCTCACTTTATAAAATATTTAAAATTAAACTAAAGCTAGAATGCATGTCCCTTCAGCTCTGCCTTGGTCCATCATACAATCCTAAACTGTTTTACAAATGAATAAGATAGACTACAAATCTGAACAGAGATGTATGATTTCAGTAGGATGACAGAACCAAATTCCACCAGTTTTTCCTATACCGTGGGTGAATTCTCACAGCAGATAACAATCTTCCCTTCTCCTCCTTTTATTCTCTTCATTCTTCAGTAAACAGAAGGACTAAAGTAATAGCAGCCATGTCTCCTGAGAGGAAGCTGGCTTGCCCCCACAGTCAACAGATAGTACCTGTGTAAAATTTTCTTGATGGTTCTACTGTTATTTTCAATCTCTCATCTCTCCCAGATGCAATAAAACTCTTCAGGTCATACCAGCATTAGGCAAAGAAAGCACTAACTTTCAAGTGCATATCTATATCCAAGGCAAGTATTAACAGCTCTGCCACTCCCTCCCATCATTCTGAGTTCTGGGCATGGCCCCCAGAGAGGGACAAACTCTTCTTGGCGGGTTATGTAATCTACGTGCAAATTAACATAATATTATTTTCTTACAGAACACAGGCTGGACTACTTTTCATGGCAGCAAGGAAAATGTAAAATAGTAAGATATCTTAAGCTGTCAGCAATACCTTTCAAAACACACATTCTTCCATCCTATTCCTTGTCTAAATTCTTAATAGCTACTTTTTCCTGCAGCATTCCATGTGCATCAGCCATGGAAAACGTTCCTGTGATTCCCCTCCACCCCATGGTAACCTAACTGCAAGTTCAAGGATGACAATATTAAATTCAGATGAAAGAACTAATTAATCATTACTCCCAAGGAGGAGAGCATTCCAAATAGGTAGGCATCAGGGAAGCAGTAATGGTCAACTCATTTCACTGGCCATTATTAGATCTACGATGGTCTCAAGAAATTTCCAAGAATGATTACTTCAAATTTACTTCTGAAAGGGTAATTTGCTTACAAAAAATAATTAGCACTATCTTATAATATAGAAGTGATTTTGTAAGCTTGGCATAGCTTCCTTTCATTTTAGCTCCAATAATGTTACAAAATCCATATGTCTTTGCTTTAGAAGGCTTCCACATCCTCTGCATATGAAACAGTTTGGTTTTTTTCAAATTCCTTTCTCAGTAATTCATGTACTGACAGTTCACCAGTTGTTAAATATAGAATTCTCTTTAAAAAAGGAAGCGGAGTTCAAGATTTGAAGGAGTATGTTAATGCAAAACTTTTCTGCAACAGTATAAAGTGTTATATGCCAGCAGAACAGTTTTTTAATGTGCTACACCTGTCAGGCCATTTGTTCCAGTTTATAGTTTCCTATGTTGATAAAAACCTCAGGAGTTTTGCTAAATTTGCAGTAAATAATACTTACTTGAACAACTAGTTATGGTAAATTAGCTTATACCTGAGATTTATGCTTATTTTCCTCCTAGATAAGGAATTCGTATGTGGCCCACTGTCAGTCATGATGAACTTCCAAAAATGACTACAAGTCACAGCTCATCCAAGTTTAGTGAGGATGAACCCAAGTGTGCTTTAGCTCTCCTTGTGGAGATAGCCCAGGAGACTAATAACTGAAGCTTATTTACATTTTCTAGAAAAAAAGAAAAAACCTCAGTTATCTGCATCTGGAGGTACCATTAACAGATATGTTAAGCTACTATAATGTAACAGCAGTTGCCAGAGGTTCAGTCCTTTCTGAAGTCATCTTTCACTAGTGAAAAGATACTTCCACCTGTTGATTTTCACCTACGAACACTGGGGACAATAAGTTTGGAGAAGTTTTATAACAGAGGTGTTATAAAAGAAATAAATTTCCACAATACTAAAGCTTCCACATTAATGCTTTACACAACTCTTTAAGAAACTACCCAAGAAATTAAATACAGCAAGTTCTTTTACCATTTACTGCTCAATCCAAAGAGTTTAAAAAAAAAAAAAACTGCAACAAGAATTTTTAATTCAAACCCAGAGACAGATGTACTGGCAAACCCCTCAAGCCCCAGACTTGGTGGAGGCCAAGGAAGTACTCACTGCATGCCCACCTGGCTGAACAGTCAGCGATTACACGTCCCACAGCTTTCACATGGCTTTTTATGCTACCCTCAAATACACCCCTATCATTGCTTGTAGTCTGTGTATACTATTTAAGAAACCTTCTTAATTTATACTCAAGCCTTTTATCCTAGCACCAACAAAGAGGTTTTTTTTTTAAAAAGAGATTATTTAAATTATAATATATATGAAATAGATATCACATACAATCATTATCTACAACAATACTGTGAAATATAATGAAAATAAATTTAAAAGAGAAGTTTTGAAAGTGGGCAAGTGAATATATATCCACATGGCTATAAGAATATATGCATACTGACATATGCTTTTTATTATACATACATAAAATACCTTTATATTATTTTTAATAAATTATAATGAAATCCTGTGTTTTAAAGTTTAGGAATTCAAATCAATGGTAATTTGAATTCAATGAAGTAACATTAGAGAAATTTAAATCAAAACTACATAGACTGTTAATAAGAAATTAAAGTGACATTTTTAGACAAGAACATGTTCTTTCCAATCAGCAAGGCCAAAGAGGCACAAACTTGCCTTCTGTTATGCTTTAATTCTACTAAGCATGGGTAACTACATATTTTTAATTATTTCCCTGACTACAGTCAGAGAACACAAGGAAGGAAAATACAGGGGAACACGAAAAGCAGAAATGATACTCCAAGAAGAGAGGGACGAAAGCTGCTTTTAAGCAAACGGGCTTAACCTTGCTCCAAAGCAGAGCACGTTACAAAACCAGAAACAAGTGATTCCCAATATCACCACCTAATCTCTCTCCTTAAAAGACTTCCCTATTCAAAACTTCTTTATTTTAAATCTGCATGCCAAATCACCCAGCACAACACTGAAAAAACAATTTGAAGGCTTTTGAACGAAGCAATTAATGCGGGATCTGATTTTGAAGCACTTAAGGTTTCCCCCCCCCCTTCCCCCTGGAATCTGTCACACCCAAGGAATTAAATCCGTCAGCAGGCCTCACACCCAGCTTGTTGTCCTCCCCTTCGGCAGCACCAGAGCCTTCCCTGCTCTCCTGGCACGTCTCCGCCACTGCACACGCTCGCTCCGGGCCGAGGCTGCTGGCACCATCTTGGAAAGGGACCCAAGCGCCAGAGGCGGCAGGCACCGCACACCGCTGTGCCGGGGTGCCGGCACCGAGCGATCCGCGCCCCCGCGCTGCCCGCGGCCCCCGCCGCCGGCCCGCANAGCGCGGGCGGGAGCGAGCGCGGGCGGGAGCGAGCGCGGGCGGGAGCGAGCGCGGGCGGGAGCGAGCGCGGGCGGGAGCGAGCGCGGGCGGGAGCGAGCGCGGGCGGGAGCGAGCGCGGGCGGGAGCGAGCGCGGGCGGGAGCGAGCGCGGGCGGGAGCGAGCGCGGGCGGGAGCGAGCGCGGGCGGGAGCGAGCGCGGGCGGGAGCGAGCGCGGGCGGGAGCGAGCGCGGGCGGGAGCGAGCGCGGGCGGGAGCGAGCGATCCCGTCATGGAGCTCACGCCCCGTGCTCTCCGCCTGTGTGGCGGCCCCCGATTCCCAGCCGCGGTTGTGAGTGTGCGAGCTCTGCTGCATTATCGCAGAACCACAGAGTGAGCTGAGTCGGGAGGGCCCCACACGGATGACCAAGTCCGAGTCCTGCATTGCACCATCCCCAAGAGTCACAGCATGTGCCCGAGAGCACTGCACTGGTGCTGTTGTAGTGCTTAAACACCCTCCGGATGAAAAACCTTTTCCTAATACCCAACCTAGGTCTTCCCTGACACAACTTCAGGACATTATGTCAGGTCTGTCGCTGGTCACCGCAGAGAAGAGATCGGTGATCCCTCCAATTCCCCTCACAAGGAAGTTGTACACTGCAATGAGATTTTTCCTCAGTATTCAGGCTATTCAAAGTGACCTCAGCCATTTCTCATACGGCTTCCCCTCAAGACCCTTGACCATCTTCATTGCCCCACTTTGGATGCTCTCTAACACTTTATATCTTTGTTATACTGTGGCTCTCAGAGCTGCCCCCAGCACTGGAGGAGAGGCTGCCCCAGCTCAGAGCAG
>VZTB01014661.1:8684-21297 GCA_013397245.1 Thryothorus ludovicianus | reverse complement strand
AGTGAGCTGAGTCGGGAGGGCCCCACACGGATGACCAAGTCCGAGTCCTGCATAGCACCATCCCCAAGAGTCACAGCATGTGCCCGAGAGCACTGCACTGGTGCTGTTGTAGTGCTTAAACACCCTCCGGATGAAAAACCTTTTCCTAATACCCAACCTAGGTCTTCCCTGACACAACTTCAGGACATTATGTCAGGTCTGTCGCTGGTCACCGCAGAGAAGAGATCGGTGATCCCTCCAATTCCCCTCACAAGGAAGTTGTACACTGCAATGAGATTTTTCCTCAGTATTCAGGCTATTCAAAGTGACCTCAGCCATTTCTCATACGGCTTCCCCTCAAGACCCTTCACCATCTTCATTGCCCCACTTTGGATGCTCTCTAACACTCTATATCTTTGTTATACTGTGGCTCTCAGAGCTGCCCCCAGCACTGGAGGAGAGGCTGCCCCAGCTCAGAGCAGAGCAGGACAATCCCCTCCCTTGTCCGGCTGTGATGCTGTGCCTGATGAGCCCCAGGACAGGGCTGGCCCTCCTGGCTGCCAGGGCACTGCTGGCTCAGGTTCAACTTGCCACAGACCAGCACCCACAGGGCCCTTTCCATGTCAGTGTTTCCCAGCCTCTCATTTCCCAGTCTGTCCATACATCCAGGATTGCCCATCCCAGGTGCAGAATCCGGCACTTTCCCTTGTTGAACTTCATACTGTTGGTGATTGCCCAGCGCTCCAATATGCGATGATGTCACTGCAGGGCCTCCCTGCCTTTGAGGGAGGCAGCAGCTCCTCCCGGTTTTGTACTGTCTGCTAGTTTGTTTAGTACCCCTTTGAGTCCTGTGTCCAGCTCATTAATGAAGATGTTGACAAGCACAGGGATGAGGATGGAGCTTTGGGAACTCTACTAGTGACAGTCTGATGTCACCTGATTCACTATAACCCGTTGCACCTGATCCATGAGCCAGTTGCTCACCCATCCCATGATGTGTTTATCTAGCTGTGTGCTGGACGTTTTATCCATAAAAATACTATGAGGAAAATTATTGAAAACTTTGCTAACTAGAACCAGTAAGGCCTTTATGTCCTGGCTTCTCTTGTGTGGAAGCAAACATGGGATATATTCTTTGCTGGAGGTGGTATCCTTATTTCATTGATGGGCTCCTGAAAGAGAATGACACCACTTTTCCATCGGAAGGAAAGTATGTAGCCCCAGTTTCAGGTGCTGCCAAGGGAAGGTAATAAACAGTATTTCACTATCATCATTCCCCTTTTCATCCAAAACACCCTAGTGACTAGTAATGCATTCTTATTTCTAGTTTAAATTTATTCACATCCTGCTTATTCTTCTAGTACCAATATTACCCTATAATTTATACAACGCTCCCTTACTATCACAGCTGTTTACTATAAGAGAATAACATAAGAGAGCAATTTAATCCTCTCAACTATTTCATTTCACTCACCCAAGAGTCTTGGTCTCCCACTGCAGGATAACTAGCCATTTTGTTTGCTCAATCACCTTAAAGTCATCTTTACCTACATTTTTGCAGATGTTGCAGTTTCTACCCTGTGTGCAGAGTGCTTAATATATGCATGGTTTTACTCATCTGAGCAGATGTGGATGTCCAGGTACATGTGCTAACTAAGGGTTTCTAAAAGAATATTTTCTTTGAGCTGTGAGTGCTAATGGAAACTTTTCAAAGGAAACAGATGATGCTGTTTTAGAGAACAAGACAATTGGCAGATAGTGTACACTAAAGAAATGTTTGGGCTTTCCAAAACAGATCTTCCCGGTGAAGTCTGTCAGGAGCACATAGTTATATACCAAATGATTTTTAGATTATTGCCAGCTAAATGCAGTTAGCTTCCATGTAGATGCCAGACAGTGACAGAAATGGCAGCAGTGCTCCTTGTGATCTTATGTTTAACTTTAAAGGGCAGCACAACTGGTTTGTCCAGTCAAGGTGCCAAGCATAATAACATTTTTATTACTGGGCCCCATTATTAAAGACCTCTTCTGAAAATAAGCTGTTCTGCAAGTCCACAGAGGGGTAAAATTTTGTAATGAAAATGTAATTTCTGTCAAGGGCTCAGTTCTGTTTTCAGAAGCACACAAGTGGTACTAACCCTAACCCTGACTAACTTTATTTTTTTTTCTCTGTTTCTCTGTAAGCATCAGTAGAAACGTTCAGGCTCCTGGGGAATAAAAAAAAAATAAAAATCAAACAAACTTTAAATATTGATTTTAAAAAAATGTGCTCCCCAGGAGCCTGAAAGTTCTTACTGCTGCACTGGGCATCTACTTTTTCTTCTTTTTATGTAAAATATATAGGGCCCCTAATTATCGGTCCAGATGGGAATAACTAATAACTAACTGGATTCACCATCAGTACTCCCACCTGGAGTATTAATTAAATTAGACAATTAAATATTTAGCTAAATGGATAAATAACTAGGTAATTAGCCAATTTTTCACCGTGGCGCTGCACCTATCCCTCACCCTGAGGCCCACCCCCAACACAAGCCCCTCCTCTGGCCCCGCCCACAGCCCCACCCCTATTACATCATAGGATTAGCGCCAGGGTTAGGGGTTAGAGTTCTGGTTAGCGTTAGGGATAAGGGTTAGAGTTCTGGTTAGCGTTAGGGATAAGGGTTAGTGCCAGGGTTGAGGTTAGGGGTAGGTTCATGGTAATGGGTTTGGCTTAGAGTTAAGGTTAGGGGTTAGGTTTAGGGTTACGGTTTTGGTTAGGGGTAGAGGTTTGGATTAGGGTTAGGGGAAGGGTTAGTGTTAAAGTTAGGGTTAAAGTTAGAGTTATGGTCAGGGTTAGTGTTAGAGTTAGGGTAAATGGTTAGAGGTTAGGGTTAGCATTTGGTTTAGCTTAGGGAGAGGGATTAGAGTTAGGCATTAGGGTTAGGGCCAGGCTAATGGCTTAGGGTTAGGGTTAGTATTAGGGGTGAGGTTTTTGGTTAGGGTTAGTGTTAGTGTTTCAGTTTTAGGTCAAGTTAGGATTAGGGTTAATTGCAGGTTTGATCCATTCTGTCTTCCAGATTGTTTTCCTTGCAATTATCCTTAACTCCAAATTATTGGTTTTATGTCATCTTCACAAATATAAAAGTAGCTTCTTTGGCAATTTATAGTGTAAAAAAGAAATATTGATAGTAATAGTGGGTGGAATACAGAAATCTATTGTGTGCAAATTAGCAACTTGAGTATGCAGCAGAGCAAAGTACTTGTGCAGAGGACAAAAGAAAATGGGGATGATAGCATGAATCAATTTGCTAAGACTGGTATTTCTGTTCTTAGCTGATTATGGTGCTCTGTTTGTGTAGTGTTAATAATGTGATTCTTTTCTTGAAAACTGCAGAAGGGAATAGCATAATGATATTTCCTTTGTATGATGCCTGCTCCGTTTATTTCCAGATTGCATGTCTCTCAAACAGCCTACTTGGATTTTCTACTTTTCCTCATATTTTTTCTGCATAAGTTTTTCCTTTCAGACATTGCACAAGTAGTGCTATCTCAATTGAAGCTGTGGTTTTACCAGCCTAGCTTCTTTGTCATTCCTCCTTAGGTAAAATTTAAAGTTAATAAAAAATATACTGATGTTTATGGATCTTCTCCCGGGTGTGCCCAGTAGATGCCTGGGATGTGCAGTGGGTGGGATATTTGAGGGGGCAGTAGTTACTCCAAGGCTATTAACAGTTTAATCTTTTACCTGCAGGTTGGACACAGGATGGCTCAGGCAATTGGTAATGGGATAAAGCTTTTCACCTCTGAAATGCCAGCTCTTGGCCAGATTAGTAGGACAGGATATTTCCACCATCTGGTGTCTGGTCAGTGACCCATTTGAGGGAAATCAGTAGCCATCTCTGCTGCTGGTGAACAATTATTTACAATTAACCCCCCTCACCCCCCAACACAAACTGTGTGAGAATGATTGCACCACAAGCAGCCCCAAATGAGCACGAGGACTAAAAATCACTCTAGAAACTTGATGATCAGGACTCGGCACACTGAAGGGAGTGTAGGAAAATTTGCCAGCATGAGCTGTCAGGGGATGCTGTTTCACTGGGAATATTCACTTTAGAGAAAGGTAGTTTTTTAGACAGCAAGCAACAGATGATTCTTGGCTGAAAATAACAACAGCTTGTAAGAAAAGTAACTTGATTTTTCTGTGATGCAGAAAAGCTGAACTTCAAAAGACAAATATCCACCAATAATATTTCTTGTTAGCATATGATGTCAATACTCAAATAGGGTGAAAAGGATGCTCTATTCAAATGTGTAAAGTATTAGCAATCTGAGAGAGGTTAGCAGATTTAATGAATAAAGAACTATGAATCAGTGTGCTGTATTGGAATTATTTGTAACATAGCACTTCTGGACACTACATTTCCTATTTTAGAAATAAGGCCAGGTGTGATTATAGGATCTGTGAACTGGGCTAGCGTCTGAATTTCTCAAGTTTTCTGAAGCAATATTCTGTCTGAATCAAGAAACACAACTTAAATAGTACTTGAGAGAGAAAAAAAGCCCTCATACTGTAATATTAAAAGCAATTCTTATATTGAAAATTGCTATTTGTGGCTATGATATTTTATTTAAATACGGAAGTAATAAACCAATGCTAACCAGTTCAGGGCTTTGCGTAATGTTCCTGAAGCACAATTGGGCTTCTAGGGTGATCACTTTGCGAGAAACTGAACACCTAGGCCTTAATAAGGAGATTTAAGGCGACAAAGGCAGAAGGCAGTGTCTGTTTTTCTGGGCTGCTGGCACTGTTTGGTTTTGTGCGCGGTCTGGAGTCCCGCCGGCAGTTCCCGAGCCCGGGCGGGCGGGACCCTCCTGCTGCGCTGCCGCCGCCGCCCAGCAGGGGGCGCGCCCGGCCGCCGAGCGCCGCCGTGCTCGGAACCCATTTCCAAAGAGGATTTTCAAACCATCTTCTCTTTGCACGGCTTTGCTGAAAGTGCCGTTATCTTGTATTCGTGAGTCACTGTTTCATAAAACACCCCAGCCTTTTTATGTCTACTCTTACGGTTATCTTGTCATTTTATTCATCATGAGCTACGGATTGCTCGGGCATCATAACCCTTCAATAATTTTTCTTGTCCACAATATTCAAGAAACAGACCCTGAAATAATTCTCACTATTAACAGCTTGCGAGGGCACTAGGCTTTTAAAATGAACAAGCTTGGCTTTGTAAAATGTTGTAACTCAGGGTAACATTAGGTAAAGATTGGAATTCTTTTTGAATGTGTATCACAAGAATTTTCAGATTTCAGTAACAGGCTGTAGTGGCTGTGATCTCACCTATGGTTTGTACTTTGAGATTCCACTTTCATAAAAGCCACGGAATACATTCTGAGATACAAAGAATTTGTCTGAGACATCTCACCTCAAATATGTGTTTTTTCTGTTAGATCTTCAGTCTCAGAAACACACAGCTGTTTTGGAAAGAATCTTTGTCTCTGCAGGCAGTTAACGACTAGCAAACAAATACAGCAAAATCATGTTGCATTCAATTACACCTATTTTATTTAACAAGTCTTGTTTCAAAAATTTGTGACTGTAATATCACTTTTTGTGCTCCTGTCTATACCTTCATTCTCTTTAATTTAATTTATTTATTTCTCCCTTTAATCCCTCCATGTCCTTAAGTCCTTTCATTCAGCCTAATCCTTCAAATCCTATAATTACTCAAACAAAGCATTTTAACCTTGTGGCCTTCCTGGACTATTGCCTATTGCTTATGACATGTAGGTCTTGCTTGACTAATGATGTTTACTGCTGCACTTTCTTTCCTAGGATACTCAAGAAAAATTTCATGCCACACAGCTCCTGTTTATAGCAGGGCTCAGTGTCACAATATTACTACAAACATTGTAAAAATAGTAGTGGCTGCCTTCCACTCTTAGAATAATTGCTTCTTTTAGTCAGAATTTATAGTTGACCTTGGTGTAACTCCAAATAATTAATCCCAGTATAGCCTAGATTTTGATCATTTTGATTTCAAGTAACTATTCCCAAATTCTTTGTGTCTCTTCAAAAGTGTTTTTTTGCATACTGTGTAAGGTGCATAACCAGTTTAATTCAGGCATCTAAGAATGACAGAACATGATGATACTGTGTTGGTTTGCCTGAGTATTTGTCTAAACACTTAAAAATTATAATAATTTTTCTTAGAAGACTCTGAATATTAGGATGAGGATGCTTGTTTACGGTATTTATAATTTTTCCTGGAAGGTATTTTGTAAAGAAGTAGTCATACCGTTACTTAATTTATTTTAGTTTTTGAAAGAGTAATAAGTGGACTGGGCTCTGGCTAAAATTAACAAGTGATTTTGTTAACAAGAATGATATTTAAAAAGATAATGAAGAACAATTTTATATAATATTATTAAGGGGAAAAGGACATGGCAGGGAATTTTAGAAAAAAGCTGCAAATTTTAATGACCTGCAATACTGAAAGAAAATGCCCTGTTGACAATGGTGAAAGCAAATGATAATGTCATAAGGGACTGGGTTTTAGTGAGATCTAAAAGTGCAGAAGAGAAAAGAATATAAAGGCAGAAAGAGACTGAAAAGTTACCAGAGTGGTATCAAGAAGTGTAGTACCAAATTAAGCATGTAAAAATACAGGAAATCAAATACCTTGAATGTGAATAATAGAAACAAATTAGCCTGAAGGAATAAAGGAACTAAATATGTATATCTGTGAATTTTGTATGTATTCTAAATTATTAATAAACATTGTGATTCTAGCTGTAAAAGACCTACAATCCTGTTTTCAACATTAAACACCTGTGTTACCAAAAAGTTCTAAACTGTTTTGAATATTTTATATAATAAGAAAGAAACATTCCTTTGGAGATAATGATAAACAGAAGAGTCATGAAATCTGCAATTTTATTCTGTGTTCAGCTGTTCCAAAGGTGTTGGGGGGGTACACCTGCAATAAAGGGATGCAGTCAATAGCTTGAATCCTGCAAACGCATATAGAGGGACACTCTCCTTGTTACTGTTTTTATGAACTGTGAGCAAAATTCTCTAATCACTGTTTGAGCCACAGCCTCTGGCCCTCACCCCTGCACCTGTTATGTACAGTTAATGTGTTGCATATTTACCAGACGTACATCGACTGATTTTGTAAAATATATACACATTACTTTAAACTGCCTAAACAAACCATGGAAGCATTTATGAATGATGACTTTTAGGCACCAGAGACTTGCACATCTGGGCCTGACACAGATTTATGGCATCACCTTTTCCAACATGTCTCTGAAAGATGTTCTGCCTGAGAAAATATGAATTCTCCTTATAAGGCACACTAAGCTCAGCTGGAAGCAACAGGATGCCTGGAGCTATTTTCTCAATATGATGTCTTGGGAGAATATTTTGATATTGAGTAACCGAGACTAAGCTATTGAAGATATAGTTGGTTCATAAAACAGGTTGGTTTTTTTTTTCATTTAGAATAACCAGACTTCTATACTCACTTTCCCATCCCATACCAAAAAGGACATAATACAAGAAGGTAAGATACAGGATGAAGGAGAAAATTAATTTCTGGAGAAGAGACATTGAAAAGACTTGTATGGTACAATTTCTGGAGGAGACATGTAAGTTTAGGTTTCCCCCCAGTGGAGTCAATGAGAGCAGAGCTATCTCATGGCAAAGCTTATTAATTAATGAGGAGCATTGAGAAAGACACAATACCCAGCACACATTTCTTGTATTCCTCTATATAATTAGATGATTAAAGACACTCTAAAGCAACACTTAAAATGCAGCTGCTGTGTCAAAATGTGCAAGTAGAGATAATACAGGGTTGTTTTTTTGTTGTTTTTTTTTTTTTGGCCAATATACAACTGTTGGAAAAATAGGGATGTTTTGGGACATGCAGAGTTCTTATGCATGTGGACCAAGTAAACAAATGAGCTCAGATTAACTGTGCAGTTGAGTTCACCTCTGCAGGGTGTTACTGAGACAAATTGCACAATATGATGATAAGAGAGAACAGTTAAAAGGTTAAAAGAGAAAGTAGAAATATTGCAAATACTTAAAATTTAAGGGAAAATATTTTAATTGATAGTAATGTGACAAAAATGCCACCATCTTAATGCTGCTGCCAGACCCTTTATTTTCCTCTTTCCTGTAGCATTTGTCACTGTTGATAAAAATGCTGTATATTCACTGAAAATACCTGGACACTACATTGCTTGACTATTTAAGAAAATTTGTGATGACTGCAATATCTTTGAGCTTGCTGTTGCTTGCATGAAATTATTACAGTTGAGAAGAAAAGCTGTAAGTGAAATAAATCAACTTAAGGATCAGCCATACTTGTTTGCAGTGATCAGTATTGAATCCCTGCAGCCTTTTAGCAATAATTGCAATAGTCATTATGTACAATGAGCACCAGTAGTCTATCATAATGAGAGCAACAAAGCATCAGCCTGGTTTCTTCATTTTAGACCTGCTTCTGGATGTTAATCAGGAGTAATGCCTTAAGCAAACAAGTTGTCACATTCCTCTTTTCACTAAATATAAGCTACAGTACCTTAACACGCAGAATTTTCTGTGTCTATTCTGCAGGTTAATCTTGCCCTGTCTTCACAACTCTTTCATGTTGATTAGAAACCATCTTCTTATTATCTTTGTTGAAGCCTGTCAAGAAAAAAAAATAAACCCAAAACACAGATAATTCTTCAGGGAGTTTGGATTTGATGAGTTTTTAAACCTTTACTTTTTCCTGCAAGTTTAGGCTATGACATAAAAATTTTACCACTTTACTAAATAGTATTTTTACAATTTAAAATCTGGCTCTATTTTTATCCTTTCTGTGTCTGTTTATTCTTCCGCAGTTGCATTTTTCAATATTTTCCTTTTTGGCTACAGTTTTTCCATTTTGGATTTAAAAAATTATATCTCTAACTAGGCTGAAATTTTTTCTTTAAGTAAGAGAAATCAGTCTTTCAGAAATCTGATCGAGTACTTTCACAATATAGGCTATGTATGCTTTTCTTTATATGCTTCACTTCCATGAGATAGATTTGGAAGATCTGTAAAAAAAATTATTCTTTTTTCTCTGTCTTTTATTGTATTTTGAAATTTTATTGTATATATTTTTATTCTGTACCTGATCCTATGTATCTGTCATCCTGATTTCCCTGCAAACAGTAATGGAAGAGCTGCTAAGCTTTTAGGGGGCTGTGTGGGAACCTCCAGATATTGTCTGCTTCTTGGAGCATTCATTTATTTTAGTCTGTTGCTGCAAGATTCTTTGCAACTTTCTGCACTTAACATGAAGTGTTGCCTGCTCCTCATTCACATTTTAATATTTTATTTTAGAGTGAGTTTAATAGTAATAGAATTAATGAATTGTCACATTATATGATCTCAGATGATAAGTCATTTCTTATGTGTAATCATATTTTGCAAAGTTTTCTTTCTTTTGAAAATAGTATTGTGGCTACTGATTGAAGAAAAGCTTTCTGGAGACTTCTAGAACTATTTCTGAATTTTGCTGGTCCATTTAAAAACATAAAGATTCAAAGCAGACAATTTCTGTCAATCATTGTTAAAGAGGTGGGGCATGTTTCCTTTCAGGATTTTCTACTTGATGCTCTGGATTTCATAGGAGACAATTTTTCATAACTTAAGTAAAACAGCTATTCTCAAAATCAGATTAAAATACATTACATAAAGTGTTATAAAACTGAAGTGGAATTAAAATATGAAATCCAACCTAAAATGCTGTAGTTGAGAAAGTCTGCAGCCAACAGTGACCAAAATAGTGTTCAGGTATTATGCTACAAATGCGTATCCAGGCATGCAAAGAAAGGACAGGCAAAGATATTTTAACTGCAATACTGCAATATCATACCCAAACAATCTCATAACTCTCTCTTCTCCTGTGCCTCTACTGTTTGGTTTTTTCTCACTTCCTTCAGAGTATACAAAGTTTATTTCTGGGTCCCAGTGACTTCAGATATGTCAAAAAAAGCTCCCTATAATTCTAGTTTTGATTGTACTTCTGTGTCTGTTGTTCTGCATCACTCCACTTGGTGTCTTCATGGACCATGAATCTTTGAAAATAATTCAAAGCCAGTTCCCTCCGAATCCAGCCTTTCATTCTTCCCTTCTCTCCTGTGCATTTGTATTAACACACAGCTCACGTCTGACCCATTTGTGATTTGACAAAATTTAAAGCTGTTTACTTTGAAGACTTGATTTTTTTGTTTTCTTCAAGGAAGGTGACCTAGTAAATGAATAATTTTAAGTTGCTTTAGGGAGTTAAGTGGTTAGCATGGAAAAGCATGGTTTTTGAACACTTTGAAGTGATTCTCCCTTACTTTCTAAATGCACACATTCAGAAGGAATGTTGTTCGATACATTACTTAGGACAGATTCCCAAGTAAGACAGTGGATTAGTGGAAGAGCACATGAGGAAATCCCTGAGAAGAAAATTAGAGGAATGGAGTTTGTTTAGCCTGGAGAGAAGGTGGCTTAGGGTGCTGCAGTTTCAGTCATCCAGAACTTGAAAGTGCAGCTGTGGTGGAGATGGAGGTGCTTTCTTCTCATGACCAACAACAGGACAAGAGGCAGTAGGCACAAGTCCTTCAGAAAAAAGTCCCTCTGGACACAGGAAAGATTTTATTCACTGTGAAAACAGCTAAACTCTGGAATAGTTGCTCAGAGAAATGGTAGAACGTTCCTCACAAGGATTACTAAGAGCTTGGCTTGACAGAGCCCTGGGTAACCTAATCTAGATCCCTGTTTTCAGGAGTTTAGACCATCTTAACAGCCACTTTTCAACTATTCTATGTTTGCATGGTTGTTCTTTTTACCTAATTTGTAAAGGTGAACATTGGAAATAATCTGTCTTTAAGGAGAAAATTCTAAAGTTGCTTTTAGTGTGCCAGGGAGTTGTGATGAGGAGCCAAAGTGTAGTGGTATATATACAATGTATAGAAAGAGAGAGGCATAGAGAAAGACATGCAGGAAGAAGTAAGACATACAAAAAGAGTATGATCTATAAAAAGTTATCCAACCTGGCAAAGTCTTTCACAGGCTCCTTCTCCCATTTGGTGACAGCACCAGTTGCAGTGAATATCTTAGTTACTGAGTTAGAATGGAAATAAGTTTTTAAAACCCTTCTCAGACTTTAGAAAGCCAGAGTAGTCACTATTCTCACTGTTACTGGCAAAAGTGTCAGTCTGCATGGGCCATCTCTTCTTCTGAGAAAACTGTAGAAAACTATTCCATCTAATCTTGGAATTCAAATATTTGAGGGTTATAAAGCAGGGAGATTTTTGGTTTTGCTTTATAAAGACAAAAGTATTTTCATATATAAGACCTGCCTGGAGACCTGTGTGTCAGCTATTACACAAGTGGACTTTTTAAAAGTAGGTAGCTAAAAATATGACAGCTAAAATATTCAATTCTTGATGCACCTTGAAATTAGAAAACCAGGATAAGAAAGCCTGGAAGTCCTCAAATAATGACAGTATAAATGCAGCATTTTTAAAGGTCAAGGTGAAGGTACATGACAGTTTTTACTGAATTACTAATCATCAATAGTGATAAAAGTGAATGTCTACACTGCCTTTTTTGGTGTAGAGAAGACACTGCAGAGAATGAAGTATAAAACATAAAACTGTAAGTAAAAGGGGAAAGGATATATTTTTAAAAAATGTATCACAGAAAATTGCCAGGAACAGTTTGGAAACGTCAAAAAACAGGTGTCACTATGTCTTTTATGTAGCCACTTGCTGGGGTTTCAGATCTAAAACTCTGTAACATACCTTGGCTCCCTCTCACCCTGTGAGTTTTACATTCCTTCCTGTGTGGAATCACCACAGCTCCAGCAGGAAGGGAGGACACGCTAGAGTCTAACAGAGGAGGCAGAGCTCTGAGTCAGAGCTTGTAAATATTCTTATTGAGATTGTAAATAGTTTCATTGTAAAAAATCATAAATTAACGTACATGCAAGACAGCAGTTTTTAAGGAGGTAGAGTTTTCTCTCCAGATCTGTTGAAATGCAAAGCTAGCTGCTGCTGCTGCTGCTGCTTACAATAAAAATGTTCCAGTTTCTTTAGAGAAAGAAACCTACAGTCATGCAAGATTCTTCCCAATGCTTCCCACTTTTCAGGTACTTGTGGGATAAACGCAGAGCAAATTAGTAATTTTGTTCATCAAAGTCCTGCTGGGAGTTGGAATCAAGAACTGTTCATAGTGAAATAAATGAAAGGTCTTTCAGTGTTATTATTCAATAGTAGGTTAGGATTTAATGCTTGGCATCTTTCATATTAAGTTTTTGAAAAGTGGTCCTTAGCTGGTGAAAAAGTCTATATACAAACATCTCTTATTCCTCTTGTTAAATGAATTTATATATTCTATGTAATGTAAAGCAATTTTAAAATCTTAATTTATAATTTTTTCTTCTCTTACCACGTCTTTATTATATTAGCAGACTTTTGTTCTGATTGCTTCAAGTACAGTTCTTGAGGATCTATAAGATTATTTAAACTTTAGAAGATTTGGGTCTGAGGCTCCATTTTTTTTTCTGTATTTCTGTATTGAGAATTTTCAGGTCAATCTTGGTAATATGGTAAT
>VZTB01014660.1:359655-394431 GCA_013397245.1 Thryothorus ludovicianus | reverse complement strand
TTGTTGTTGCACTGAAGAAATAGATCCATCACCTGTACTTAAGTGTTGCAAAGAACCAAAAGGGGCTCTATACATACCTGGGAAAGCTGCTAAAATTTAGCAAGTACCTCTCTCCTTGAGCTCGCTAAATGCCACCAGCTGGTGGAAGAAATGCATTTAGTGATGATGAATAATGCAAATGTTCGTGGGTCAGTGGCAGGTGCGGAGAGGGTTTGTGTCAGGGTGATGTGCTCTGGGACTGCAGCAGCGAGTTCAGGACTCTCTGGGTTCCTTGTTTCAAAGTAAAACTCTGCTCCTGCACTGAATTTCTGAGTGGTTCCTGGTGACACATTCAGAGATTTTGGTGATGGCGACGGTGCCAGCAACTTGAGCTGAGTGGAATGGAGTTGTGCTAGCAAGTGTCCAATTAAATCTGCCCAAACCCTAAAAGATAGGAAAACGTCTATGAACTGGGGGAACTAGGACAGAAAAGGCCCTGAAGGGGCCGTGCAGGACTTGATGAGGATGGGTGAAATTCGTTGTGCTCTTTTTTTTTCACATTACCAGTAAAAATGAGCCTTACAGGGGTAGACAGGCCAAGCCTGAGCTAGAGAGTCACACTTAAAAACAAGGGGTACTTTAAAAAAAATGCTTTTAAAGAAAAATATAAATATTATAAAAGAATAAAATGCTTGTGATTTTTTTCTTGCTATTTATACCTGCTTGCTATCACCCAAATCCTGGTCTGAAGGTAAGATTAACAAAGCTTATTGTGTTCTCAGTTTTCTACAAGGGAGTCTCGAGATTTCTACTTCCGGAAAAAATTGTTGAATTTTAACACTGTCCAAGAATACTTCTTTGGACAAATTCAAAATTGTGAATTACATTCTTGAACTGAGACAAAGAGACATATTCTGACTTTAAATGTGGATTTACAGGTATAGATTTCTGTGTTTCTCTAATCTGGTTAAAAAATTGAATTTCATCATTTCAATCTTTTTATTTCCAGCTTTTATTTCTGCCAACCAATTCGTGATCTCAAAATTATCCTTGATGCATGCCAGAGAATCTATGCAAAATAAACTTAGCAATTATTGCGCAAAGCAGGGGCATGTGAGCTAGTAAGCACAAAAAAGTACGTAAGAAGAGAGGATTTTTTTTGAGGCACATTAATCTGAGCATTAACTCAGGAAATCTCCTGACAGACAAGCTGCAGGTCAGCAAAGGATGTGTCCATTGGACCTGCAGAACAGCCAGCTGTACAGCTTTCCAAATTGACATTTTTCAAAGCCCCATCATGCCAAGACACTTCCATATTTTCATTCTGTGTGTGCTTAATATTATTCTGCACCCAATCTCTGAAAGTGAATAGAAAATAAGACATTCACAGAAGGCTCCAGATTAGAGAGAGACTTCCAAACAACCACAGTGAACTCTAGGCATGATATGCAAGAAATGGATTTTGTGGCCTGTATGTTCTCTCTGAGGTAAGCACTATCACATTTGAAAGTTGGTATATCAAGTGAAATGGTCCTGGTGCCAGTTTATGCTGAAAAACAAAGCAGATGCACTATGGTGCCTGGAAAGGATATAAACAAGTTAAGCTGTCATGAATAATAGATAACCATTTCTTTAATTCTTCTTTAGAAGTCAGCTTGTTGTTTAGCAGTGCTATACTGTTATACTGAATCCATTCCCCAAACTGTGTCATATCCAAAACTAATTATCTCCATCCAGGAAAAAGGTCACACATTTCTGTGCACAGTGTAAAACATTTTGCAGTGCTGTACCAAGTGGATTTGATCTGTTCCCTTTGACCTGTCAGGGCTCAGTGCACACTGAATTTGTATGGTTTGAAATGTGAGTTTCTGCTGAAAACATTTCAGTCTTGTCACAAAAACATGCAACTTACAGAGTGCTTTCTTAGGAAAAGGCAAAACACTAGTCTTAGGAGGAAGGCTGGAAAGGATCAAATCCATTCAGCAGTAGATAATATGTGGTAAAATTTTCCATCTCTCTAGCCCTCAGTTGGCCAGACATTCAGAAACTGTTTCTGCTAACTGATTAAAATAGAAATTCAGTGCCACCATTGTGGCCTTTTACTTGGTGATAGGAAAAAAAAGGGAAAAGCTGTTCTGCCCTGCAAGCCATCCAACCTGGCTCTGTTTGTTTCTCGGAGTAGATAGGGCATGACTAACTCGTCCATATGTTCAAACATAAAATTCCTGCTGTGATTCTCTGCAGCAGAGGACAAGCAGCATCTGTACATGGGGGAGATATCTTTCCTGCACTTGAATCAGCCTACTCCTCCAATGGGACATATTTATTCCTGACACTTGGGAACCTGCACACTTCTACATCTTTTAGGCCTGCTGGTATAATAGCGAGATACCATTTTCTTTTCTGCACAGGACATGTGAGCATCACAGCCAAACATTCTGCCACAACCTCACTGTCTGCCCTGTGCACTCCTGCCCCTGGCAGAAGGACTGTACAATCCCTGTGGAATTGTCATTGTTGTTGTCCTGGGCCCAGGAACACAGCTGGGCTGATTTGGAGAACAGTCCTGGGTAAGCAATCCCTGCAGTCATGCTGTGCTGCCATGGCAGAGTTAGCAGGGAATTTGTGTGTGACAGTGTTAAAACGTGAGTTTTGGGCTGTGTTAGAGTTAGAACATGAATTATCATCTGTGTTACTGCTAACACATGTACGGCTATATTCTAACACGTGTATATTCTAACACATGTGTAGGTACTATGTATATATTCTTTGAGATCCTCTGAAAAATTCTCTCTGTCTGCCTGAAAGATGATTTAAAAAGATGTCACTGCCTCACATGGCATAAAAGTGACACATCAGATTTGGCCACTAGCTTATTTTTTGTGACTTTCTTCTTGGCCTTAAACACAGTCTGGTTGCTGGTCCTTCAAACTCTAAAGTACATCTGTCATTTACTAATGTCACACAGAATGACATGGCAGAGGATGTAGGAAGAAATCCTGTGGGGTGTTTCTGCAGAGAAAGAGAGCTCAATCTTTAATTCTAGGCTTTGTGTTTTCTTTTACTGGAAATGCCTCCTGAGGAAATACTACAATTTCCTCCGTGTCTGGCACGTGCCAGGCATTAAAAGGCCTACACATTTGTAATTTGATATCCTTGTGTGCAACCTTTTACCACACCTATTGTCCTTGGCTCCTAAGGGACACTGTTGCCACACAGCTGAGGATGTGCCATGGCCTGTCAATTATAGATTAGGCTCTCAGCCTGCCTGTTCATGCCTCCGTGCAGGACTACAAACTTCCCGTTGGTGTACGTTTCACGTGGCTCCTTATTAAACTTTTACAAAACAAATGTGCTCATCCAGAGTCTTACAAACAAGGGAAAAAAAAAAATAGAGAGCTAAAAGCAACTTAAAAGAAAGCAATGCAAGGAGACCTGGCAGCCCATATAATGCATCTATAGCCCTACCAAGTGGCAGGCCCAAAGCTGCAAACACACTGCTTTTTGTGGAACAACCAGATGCTGCCACTGGAAAATGTCTCAGTTTGACATCTACGGCCAGATGGTCAAACCTGTGCCCTCTGTATATTGTAATGCATGCAGAGAGTTCTGCCAAGTGTAAAAAAATAGGAATGTGATCCAGGCACTGGATCCTGTCAGCAGTTAAACAGGCTTACAGCAAATTCTTGCAGTTACAGCCAAGGGACATCAAGTTTTTAGTGATGGTTTATGCTGCATGTGTGCCCTGGTTGTGAGATCAAAGCTTTGGCCCAGCAAGACGCTCCCCCTCAGCAGCTGTTTCAGTTTAGGATGGGCAGGTACTCATCCCAGGAGGGAGGTAAGAGACACTGGACCTCTGGTATTGTGGAGTCTCAGTTGCTACTGGTCATGGATTTCATTGTTTCTCTTCTGTTCTGCTCTAATGCATGCAGAGACTGAAACTATCCACAAATTAAGTTAAGCTGACTTTGAAATGGAAACAGGAACAGTTTCTGAGAGCACACAGGGACAGGATCTGAGAGCCTTGCCTTTTGAAACCCATCTTTTGCATAGAAAAATGGACTTGTGTTGTGTTTATCATGTTGGCTCACTGCTGGGCAGACTGTTGTCAGGCCATTCAGTGCATCTGCATCTGAGCTGGGAGTTGGGGTACAAATACAGTCCCAAATCCAGGCTAAATAAGAATGTGGATAGCTGAAGTGACTTTGTATGGGGATATGAACACCCGTAGGCTGTCTTGAACCATTGGTAACAACAATTAGGGGCTGGAATGGCATCGGAAGAGAGAGCTCTTGGATAGCACTGGTGGATCAGTAAAGTGGTGATGCTTTAAGTTTTAGTTTTCATATTTTCCAGATTCTGTATTGCATTAGTGTGTAGCTCTGAACTTTATATGAACTGTCAGCAAGTTCTCCTCACAGTTCAGACAGAACAATCCTTTTCCAGCCTCAGAACCAAGGACACTGCTGCAGCCTCGGGCCCAAAGAGTGCAAACAGTGAATTGAGGGGAGCAACCTGTGAGGATGGGACTGCATAACCTGGAGCTGTAATTGGCCAATGAACCCCAATATGGAAATGGACCAAAACTGATAAAAGTGTGAAAACTCCTTACCCAGAGTCCGTCTTGGGTGAAGCCATAGCTGGGCTCTTGTACTGCCCAAGGTGTATCTCTTAATATATATTTTATTCCTTTATTCCATTGTCTAGCCTCTGTTCCAGGGAGCCTCTCAAGGCACCTGTGGTAATCACAGATCCTACAGAGCTCTTCAGCTCCAGCTGGATGCTCTGGTAAAAGTGAACTCTGGATAATTTCTCTCTTCTTGAAGCTGGCATTGACTAAAATGAGTTGAAACCCATTTTCCTTCCTCCCTCTAAATGTTACCTGGCTTCTTGGCATTATTAAGCAGTTGTGTTTTTCAGTTACTGCATTTCAGTCATAAACACAGAAGGTGAAATACACCTTGAAGGAAAGATGCCACAGACTATTGAGTGCTATAGTGAGACTTGTTTCCATTGTATTTATTGGGAATGCAATTGTACACTTGAGAGTCTTTTATACCTACCTAATTACCTAGTTTTTCTGTCTACAACTGGGCTAATAAACTTTAAAAGCCATGAAAAAAATTTACGGTGTTAGTGGTACACACAGAACATTTGCTTTTATTCTTACTGCTCCAAAGCTTCACAAGCTGTGCTATCCCAATTACCTATTTTCAATGAACATCATCCCTGGAGAAATTTCCAATCCTCTGAAATCTAACTGAATATAGGCAAAATGGAGAAATGCACATGGAAAAATCAGTTTTGCCCAGCAGGACTTTTGCACAGACAAATTCTTAGAAACGAATTTCAATCTTCTCCAAAACACCTAGGGTGATTCCTCTGGGTAGGAAGTGCCAATTTATGCTCAGTGAGAAACACACAAGTAAATGATTAGTATGAGTTACTGCTATTCTGTTCAGCAGTATCCTTGATGCTGTAGAATAGCTGTAAACTCCTTTTTTTCCTAATTGTGACACATGTGGGCTGGCTGCTGTAGTGCTGTTTTGCTTGTATCAGATGGGATTTACTTCAAGCAGCACTGGGAATGGGGGGGAGGAAGTTCTGCCACCTTAGAGAGGAGGACACAGCCAAGCATGACATGAGAATGGAATTCTTCTGGTTTCAGCGTAAGGTTGGAGATTTCAGGAGTTAATTGGGTATTAGTTAACCAGGAAATATGGTTCTATGTCATGAATTTGTGTGCACAGTGGTGGATCTCTGGTTTGAGCAGCTCACACGCACATGGAAAAAGCATAGCAAAGGGGTTTAATACAGAACAGCATGCAGACAGTTTGTGCTGGATCTAGAGCCTTAGGGTAAGCAATCATTGCATGGAATTGTACTTTTAAATAAAGAACTGCCTAAAGTTTGCTCACATTCCCATCTGGCACCTCTTTCAGTTTTATTTTCCTTTTGGTTTGAGCTCAACACTTTTAGGAGGTGCAGTGTGCTCAGGAGGCTGCAATGTCTGTTAAGTTCCCCTGCTGCAGCCTCCCCCAGTCCTTCAGTGTCTCGAGAGCCAGGTCAGAGAGCTTGTGCAAACTTGCTGAGGTCGACATCACTCCCTTGCTTTTTTATTCAAATAAAGGGCTCACAAGAACGATGCATCTAGAAATAGAATGGGAGAGAGTGTTGATGGCTATAAACTATAATTATGCCAGTGTACTGGCATTGTAAAAGTATGTTTATCCAAACACAGCAAGTTTTCTGAATAGTATCCAATATAGAATGGTCTTTCAATTGAATTTTAAAAGCCTCTTTTCGAGATTTGTGCTTACCTATTTTGGAATGTCCCGATGCTTCACGTGTTTTGATTTCCTTTTTCTTCCCTTTCATAGCTGCTTGTAATATTAACTATATGCTCATAAATAAAACAGCAGCTCTCTTGCCTGAAGGAAGTTTATTGTGTTTTTGTAAAAGATTGGTTCAGGGAGTTGAATTCCAGTGGACCACACACGCTTGTAGGAGCAGTCATAAATTTTGCAATTGCAAGCATGGTTAAATCTTTTATTTATAAGCTAGCGTACCTTTTATACTGTCAGAAAATAGTAAGGAGAATGTACTTCTGGTGCAGGTGCCTTAATGTCAAGAACGACTGCCAGTTTACAATTTTCAAACAGTTTGTTGTAATCTCAAACATCAGTCTCCAGCGTGAGCTCTTGGGTACTGGAAAAACAAACGGAAACCTTGTCTCGCTATAAATAGAAGGCAAACATGTTTTGATAAACTAATTTTAAAAGAACCTTCATTGTAGGCAAAATATTGTGGAGAAAATACAAACTGTGAAGGTCTATTTAATTATGGCTGGCGAACAGAGGGAGCTGGACAGATTGTGGCTCTTAATTCTCAACACTGCCCGTGAGGGCTGAGGAGCCTCAGTTCTCCCAGAACTGATTATAATACATCTGACGCAGCTCTGCCATCTCAGAGATTTCTGAAATACAGGAACTCTGCAGCAAAACTGCAACAAAAACCACGAAATCTGCACACAGAACCGTGTTCTGTGGCTTTTAAACTCTGTCTGCTTGACCTGTGTGCATGTAGGTGCGCGCATAGTCATAATTCAAAATTAAGCTTTGTGTCTTGGAAAACCACGCTTGTCTTTTTTCCCAGCTGCATCCCTTGGTGTAATAAAAGGTATCATGTCTCCCAATAAATCTTGCCTGGCTTATATCCTCAGGCTATTGTAACTACAGCAGTGTTAGCTAATTTGCCAGCTTTTGCACGTATATTTCAGCCAGGCTGTGGTGAATATATAAAATAAGGTAGACAGAATTTGATGCATTATGTGATCCACTACATATTAGTATTCAGATTTTTTTTAGTCTGGCTCCTGTAAAAACCCGGTAGCCAGGACAAAGTAGGAAGAGCTGGGGAAGCTGCACAGCAGAGGTGATGAGTAGCAGGGCTCCTTGTTTATATCTCAGCAAAAAAATGCGCGCTTTTGCAATTTCATTTTACATTCTGCACATAAAACAATCAAATTTAAAAAAGATGTCTCTTCACAGCTTTCTGCATTGAGTAGCTTTCAAATTATTAATTAATAGAATAGCAAATGTTTCTGGAAGACTTAATCTGAATAATAAATAAGCAGAATAATTTGCTACTCACCCTTTGCTAAACACATACTCAACAATTCCATTCAAAAGCTACATTCTGCTGCTGTTCAGTGAAAGTTGCAGTATGTGAAGTTTTGACAATAAAAATTTCCAGTTGGAAATTCAAAGGGCGTTCAGTAGCTCCATTTTTATATCACATGCAATGTATTGTTTTACTAATATTCTTTTTAGTGAAATAAGATGGAAGTCCACCCAGGTATTATGAATAATTTAATTTTTTTGCTTTCATTTATCACAATATTTATACTATCAGTTCTTAACTGGCTGAAGTGAGCCATGAAGAGCAGCTGCTTTCTTCTCTTGCTTTTTAAAATGCTACCACAAATCTCCAAACTCTTTTCTCTTTTCTTCCCATGTTTGGGCAACACCACAGATAAATCAGAGTAGAGTATCCATTATGGAATGTATCTTGATGATTGTTTACCTCTCAGATGTCCTTCAAACTAATTTGGGCTAAAATAAACACTGGAATTTTCTGTCCTGAGTGCTTCAGACATGATTTCTCACTGACTAACTCAAATGAGTGTTTTGTCATTTGGCTTCTTCAAGTCAGGAGGATAAAAAATGGGCACTGTCAATGGAAAGCACTCTAAATAGCTTAACAGCCATTACCTTAGGCAGTGCCCTTTACTCTTCATTTTGTCTTGATTCCAAATATGACCTTATCTTTACCATTTGTTGACTGCTTCCTCAGATTTGCAAGCTCAGAAGATGAAGGTGCCTTCCTGTACCCAGAACAGCTCCCACAAATCTGCCTAAAATAGTATTTTGGAAATGCACCACAATAAATCATTAAATATTTGCACCAGGGGGGCACATATAACCATCCACTAAGCGAGTAGTGCTTTTCAGTGCCTGGCCTGGAAAATATTGCATTGATGCTGCTGAGTGAAGCACTGATCTTTGGGTTTTATTTTTTTCACTGTTCCAGGTACAAACACAACCCACTCCTTGAGAAGCTGAAGGCATACCAATGTTCTCATGAGTAATCAGTACCAGAAAATGGTGTTTTCTCAGAATCTCATGTGGTATTTAATAACCACAATGGGCTGTACATAAATGCACCATGTGCCTGTCATTTATAACCAGGGACCTCAAAATATTTTATGGGTGTTAATTGTGAACAATATCCAATAGCATGTATAGGGGAAGAAAATTTATATTAGTTTTATTTCGTCTTTCTCTGAGTTTGAAAGTCCTTTGTTTTTTTCACAAGCATCTGGAGGTGTCAGGAGCAAGTTTAGTGACTCGGATATTTATTAAAATCACTTTTTATTTGAAAATTAGAGCCTAATACTTAATACTCAAATTCCATTTTAAAACTAGAATATAAAAACTGAATTCCTAGTTCAACATGGTTTGTCAAAGATTCCAGAGTTTAAATAAACCCACTAAATTTTACAATTTAATGTTCTATTTTTTTTATACTTTCTTGGCAAAAAACCTAAGCATTTAAGTGGTCCTGTAGAAATGCTTCAAAATTAGAAGAATTAGAGCTGCAGTTTGGAGATAGAAACTTCTTTTGAGAGACTGAAAACATTCTGGAAGCTGTCCTGAGCAAGCTGGTCCCACTGTGAGCTGCACTTACTCTTTTGGGACACTGGCACTACACAAGCTTGGCATTCTGTCAGATCCCACGCATCGTTGCAGGGGAATTTTCTGTGTGGTTTTCATGCTGAGCCACAGGACCTGCTGTAAACTTTGGGAAGGCACTAAGTAAAAATGATTGCTGTTTGGCTGGAAGTGTAAAACAGGGATGCAGCTGAGCTACACTGGCAGAATTCTGGGGGGAATCTCCCCATGTGGGCACACAGGGTCATCCAAGCCACTCGGATTTTTAGTGACTTACTGTGAGAACTCAGTGTTCTTTCTCTGCAGAAAAATAATGGAAATGGCATAGCTGACTGAAGAAAAAGAAATCAGGATGGTGGAGACACAAAATCCTTAAGAGAGGGCTGGGATCAGGCAGGCTTGAAGAATGTGATTTTTTTTGTTTGTTCCTTGTGGTTGATGTAGGGAGCAGGTCTGAAAAGGCAAAATTGAGTGTGAGGGGATTTTCTGTTGAATGTTACACTGATTTACATGTGCAATCAAGGGCAAAACTGGTTTCCTGCATCAAGGCAGAAAGGAATTTTTCTGGATATCCCCTAAAATGGACACTGAGTGCAGGACCAACACTATCTGCACTGTTCCCAGCCTTTATGAGCTGTACACTCCATTAAAGGGGTAAGTGATTGCTTCTGTGTATGACCAGATGTTTGATATGAAGACCATTAATCAAATTTCCCAAGGCAAAAGAAACATTAAGCAATTAATTAAGAAACAATACTAGACCTGTAAGAGAGTTCTGACTGCACTAATTAATCAAACCAAGTAGGAAGATTTTGTTTAAGGAGCTCTGAAGCACTTTCTGATATACTTCAGAGAAAGGAGCTGTAAGCATTGCAGAGGAGAATTGAACTATTCAATACACTCATTTTGTACCCTCATCTGCCACCAATATGATGGATTTTTTTGTTTTACAGTCATGGTGAAATCAAGCTTTTTTTTCGTAGTCACAAAGGTCTTTGTAATAAGCTGCACTTTGGTGAGACAAGGGAAGCCCACCTTTCCCTCTGCTGTAGCAGAAGAAAATTGCTTTGAATTTGGAAGGTGAAGCCAGGCTACTGTTTTTAGTATTTATTTGGAGGAAATACATAAAGAATATGCAGTTAGTAAAAGCTACATCATGATTTTGCTCATATTTTTAATGTTTAATGCAACAGCATTTAGGATCCATTGTTTGAAGGCCCTCTTTTGAGCACACTGTACATTTTCTGATGAAGGAAATGTTCCTGTGTCACTAGCAGAATTTTAAAACTGCAGATTTCTTCATGTTTTCTCATGAGGGGAACAGGCATATTCTTTGAAGGTCAAAGTAAGAGGTTCTTCAGATTTGTATAAACAGGAGAGGAACTTTCATTTGGCACTGGACATAACAAGGACTGGTCTGTCACTGATTTTGATTTGAAAGATTTTCAAACCAGCTCTAATTTTAGAACTTCTGTTTCTTGGTCTGTTATATGAAGGTCCTGGGACAAGGTCATGCAGGAAATAAAGTAATGGGAATGAGATCAGATGATTCCAATACTGTATTTAAGAAATGTAACCATTAGGTATGGAAATGCATAAGAAAATCTCTCTCTTGATACATTAGCAACTCTAGCAAACAGGAAAATTAGTGAAATATTGGTGGAAATTTTCAGACTAACAGTTAATAAGTGAAAGGATGTATTTTTTTCCTTGCTTTTTGGAACATATTTTGGTTGGTATGCCAAGAGACTTCCACAAACTGACCTCACTTTTTGGGATAGGTATTGGTTGGAGAATATGCCTATGTAGAAGGCAGAGAAAAAGCTCATTAGTCAAAAAGATGTGTAACACTTGAAACTGGAAATGGAGAGCCTGCAGTTATTAAAAATTAAGTACAAAGTTCCAATGTCCTGGAAGATCTCTGACAACTGAGGCAACAAGATGGATGGGGTTTTGACAAGCTGAGTCAGATGAGAGGGCAGGAGCTGCATTGTGTGAGGTTTGTGTGGTTTCTCATCTCTCTCGTCTCTCTCTCTCTGCTCAGGATTCACACAGCTGCTGCAGCATCTGCTTACTTCAACTCTGGTAGCTCTGCTCACTGCTGTGGTTAGAATGTTACATCCCCTCAATGCATTTCATGAGTTACAGGGCAAATATATCTTCACCTTGGCCTTACAAAAGAATTTCAGCCCAAGACTAAGGCATCTCCTCAATTCTCCCCCCATCTAAAATTTGACCCCTTCACTGATCTCAGAGTCCCATTTCGTTGTCTCTATGTGTCTCCACCCTTTTTTTTTTTCCTGATTTGGGCGAGAATTGGTGTTCTTTGCTCTGTTTGTTCTCAAGCTTTGTCAATTGAGACAGTTTTTGTAAAGGTTAATCTGGTCCAAGCTTTGCCTCAGGAGCATGGCTCACGTGGTCTCCTCCAGCACCGTGCAAGCTGTGCTGGCTTGACTCTGCTGGAGTGTTGAAAACAAGAAAAGCTGCTGCCGGTGTTTTTGTCCTTCTGTCTGCAGCAAAGCTGGCTCAAAGGGGCTGAGCAAATGAAGTTCATTGTGAGCCATGCCCTGGCTGCTCCCATCCTGGCCACGTGGCATTTCTGGTCTGGGACGGCGGCGACCGCCCTGGGCTCACCTGGTCACATCTACCAAGGCTGGAAGCCAAGAGAGCTATTCACAGTTTTTAGTCTTAAAATATGTGTTCAGAGAGGCGTATCCACCCCTTTCACTCGTTGAATCATAAGTCAATATTCAAAATTGGCTACTGATTAGTTTTTTTGTCAGGTTTACAGGAAGCTAACAAGGTCCTGACAGGGAATTACTCCATACCAAAAAATGAATTAATGCCAAACCGGGACACTTGGCTATCAGCTGGGGAAAGCAGCCAGATGTATGTTTCCATAGAAACAAAAGTGACAGATTTGTTGAAATTGTTGCTTCAGGGCCAGAGTCTTCCCGTGGTGCCCAGAGAGGGTTCATTGGCAATGGATGGAACAGACAGGTGCCAAACTGATGAAATCATCACTGGTAATGAAACCATTAATTGAGAGGGAAATCTTGCAGGGAAGCTGATACATTTGGAGAAATAAGCAAGCTATCATGCAATGCTCATCCATCTCTGCCAGCCTGTCTTTTTGAACTTTGCTAATTGGTCTAATAAAAGATAGTGCCTCTGCCCACAAAGTTTATCTTTTTTCCATTCATAGATTATCATGGATCAAACATTGCCATTAAAAAAGAAGGTTATTATTTAATTTTAGCTGTAATTTATAACACCTCCTTTTTTCCTGACATCTCTAGGTCTCTTAGGAAAACTTTGGATACCAATATTTATGAACCAACTCAAACTGTGACCTGGCTATAAGAGGGCTGTTCCAGTTTGTTAGGATATGATTTAAAAAAAAATAAAATAAATATATATATAGTTTTTATTCATAAAGAGCTCATGGTACCTTTATTCACTTTAATAGTTTCAGGTTTCCAGTCTCAAGCAATTTTTTTCTCCCTTAAATCACAGAATCTCAGAGAAATGTGCTATGAGACTGAGAGTTGAGAGAGCAGATAATTTTATGTTCATTGTTTGGATTAAATAATGTTACTTTTTTTATCACCCATTTCTGCAGTATTTCAAACTTAGAAACATTGGAAGGATTTGAAGGATTTGAAGGATTAGGGCATATCCCAAGATATGAAAGTCTGAAATCAGGGAAGAGCATCAGGATATGGCTGGGAAGGTTATTTTCATCACTGCAGACACATATGTCCATACAGCTTACCCCAATTAGTATTTATAACTTGATTTTTTAAAGGTCATGCATGCTGCATTCTCCTGAAGAAGTGAAATTTCAGATAATATGTATTGGATAGAGCTCCAGTGGTCATTATTTCCTGCTGAGTTATTTGATTTTTTATATTTTTCATTTAAAGTCTGTGTCACTGGAGTATGTTAGTTCTCTTCCAGAATATTTATCAGGCTAAATAGACAATATTGTCATATGCCTAAATAGTTTTATTTTTACACTTCCAAAGAATTCTACATTTTTTGTATAAAATAAAAAAAATTTCTTGTAGCATGTCTTCAGTAAATATTTGTTTCTTCAAAGTGCATGCCTTCAAGGAATTATTGTGAATATTTTCCTTTCTGGACAGAAGGTGGGACTGAAGGGGAGGAGAAAAAAAAAGAGAAAGTCAAATCTGAACTCAGCAAAGTTTGCAGCAAAACTTTCAGGCACGTGATTTGGACCAAAATTTCATGAAAGGTTCTAGGAACATTTTAAATAGTTGAATATTATGCCTTTTCATACTGTTTCTATGCTAAATCTGCTATACCACTTTGATTCTGTGAGGTTTTTTTTCTCTTGTCTTTGATACTACAATGATTTATGTAACACAGTTGACTTTATATTCTTGTACAGTCAAGTTGAATTAATTGATTTTGCTTACAAGAATAGAAAGCTTGCCCCTCTTATCCTTGCAATATGAAATATTTGTGGCTTTTAAGTGTACACAGCCAATACAAAACCTACATAAAACCAAAAAAATTCTGATACAAAAAAAAAATTGTTCGATATAAAAGCTTTTTGTGAATTTCAGCATGAACATAAAAAATAAAAATATGTCTTATGATTAAAAATTGATATGATTAAGCCAAACCTACTCTTGCTGTTTAAAAGTCCTCTTTCAGTTAAACCTCTTCCATCCTTCTCCAGATATTTTTGTGTGGCTCTTCCAGGAGCCCTCACTTCAATATAAATGGGGATGAAATTTAGTTATATGAAGTTTCTTTGCTTTTTTTTTCTGTGACGGCACCATTTGCACAATTTTTTATTTGCTTTTCTTTACTTTGCATCCCTTCTCAGCTTTGATGTAATTGAGAGCAGCAGCTGCCACTCAGGTTGGCCCGTCCAGAGTGTGGAGTGTGCAAAGATTCCAGCAGAGTTCGGAGAGTGCTGGGAATCTGGGATGTGGCCAGCCCAAATCCCAGTTTTCCAGGAGCCCTTCTGCCAGGCACAATCGTGCCAGTCAGATCACCACCAGCATACTGACACATCCAGCAAGGCAGCAAATAAATCTGAAGTCTCTTCCCTTGTCTCCACCCGTGAGCTTCGTGCCTCATGCACCAGGCACATCCCTTCCAGCACGAGGAGGCAGGCTGCAGGAGACAGGAGAAACCATAAACCCAAGGAATTTGCATTTCCATCCCAGTTTGCACACTGGATTTCTCATGATTTTGGCACACCGGTTCATTCTGACCCCTCATCACCTTTCACAAATGCCTGCGTGCATCCCAGTCAGATTCCAGAGCAGGAAATGCATCGGGGCTTTGACTGAGAATGGCACGTGGTTTGTTATGGCAGATCTCTTTGTAGTCTCGGATATCTAGTGCTGACAAATTATTTTGGAGCAAATGAGTCTTCACTTGGCTTAATCAGTTGGTTCTGTTGTTTGGCTCTTTATCCTAATGACTTCCAGTTGATTTTTTTCTTGAAGGTGAGCAGGAGTGCCCTCTGTTCTCTCCTGGGCTCTGCCTTTTAAGGGCACTTTAGTGTGTGCAGGAAACTTCCTGAGATGAGGAAATTTTGAAGTCACTCCCAGTGTGTGGGAACCAGGGCTTGTCTCTGACTGCCCTGGAGGCTCAGGGACCCAGGCAGGGGTCTCAGAAATCTTGGAACAGAGCCCAAAACACCTGTGGTTTGGATTTTAGCCCATGGGAATGATTGCCAACCTTAAAAGAAGAATTACAGGTCACAAAAGTTTAAATAGAGTAGTAATAAGTTTGTCACAGTGTGTAAAAGTAGATTTTGGGTTTTAGTACATGGGGGTGTGTGGTGCCAAGATGAAGGAACCTCGTGGCTTTTTGGNAGATAATCTTAAATAAACAACCTTGAGAACGAGAGCAGAAGCTTCTGAACTCCTTCTTTCATCTCTGGCTGGGGAAAAAGGACTTTACATTGTTGGAGTATAACAGAAAAGAATGCCAAACTCGACACCAGTGTTCTGTCACTGCAGAAAAAGGAAGCAGTGATAGCCTATGATTTGTCACAAAAGAAATAACCTTTGAATATTGGTCTCATTAGGTAGAGGCTTGTTGTTATGGTAATATTATCATTCCAGTTGATGCAGAAAACTGAACAAGGTCACAGAACAGCAATTAGAAGACATGTCAGAATGAAAGAACTGGGGAAGAAATAGTCTTTCAGGAAGAGATTGTTGGCAGGTTTCCCAGGAAGCTTCTAACACAGAGATGCCTGATGCACCTCATTTCTTGATGCAGTCCCCACAGCACAGCAATAATCACCTGCTTTCTGAATGAGGATCTTGGGAACAAGACCATTCACCAAATCCTGAATGCACAACGTTCATCTAGGAGATTCTTTTCTCTACCTGTCCCATTTAGGGACAGGCAGACTTCATCCTGCAGGCTCTTGGGGCTCCAATTATGATACAGAAACCTTTCAAAATGTTCAGAGTTTGTGAATGAGGTGATCATGCTGGATGTATGCAGTGTCTAATATATGCAGAAAGATGGTTGCAGAAGGGAAGATTTTGAAGTCGATGCTTTTGAAAGCTCAACAGAAAGCATTGAAAAGCAAAAATAGTTTCTAAAGAGAAGGAAGATTAGGGCTGTTAGCATGGGAAAAATCCTTTGCTGTCCTAAGAGCTTTGTTAAATGAAGTAATTTTTAACCTCATTTAATGAGCAAAGAGAATGTTTAATTAAAACAAACAGCAAGATTTAATTGTTGAGAGTAAAATTTGTCTGGAAGTTAAATAATATCAGTGGGCTGAAATTTTCTGAATAGTCTTGCCACAGCCCTATTATGAGCTGTTTTATCTGCTATTGCAAGAGGCTATAATAGAATCAGATCTAAGAGCTGCACGAGAGTTTGGACATCCTTACAGGTCCTTTTTTCAAAGGCAGAGGTGAAGAAGCATTTTGTGGTTGTGAGGATATCTCATAAAACTCAGTGCACTCATATTGGAATATTACAGCTAATCCTGTTTAGGTTTGCAGGTAGCCAAAATGAAGAAGCAGCATCCTGTTCTCTTCCTGTCCCATTCAGCCATTCTTCCTTAGAGCAGGCACAAGCAGCATTCACAGCTTTTGCAGAAGGCAGCATTTTTTATATTAAAATAATTATATGTTAAAAATATGTAATAAAAAAAAAGTATTTTCCCGACCTTCAGTGAACAAGAAAATGTTTCTAAAGCTTAAAACCAGGCTTAGCTCAACTTTAGAACTTCCTTCTTAGGCTAAAAGAGCTTCATGTCTTGTCTTTTATGCCATTCAAAAGGCACAATTTGCACCAAAAGAACTGGTACAACAGTTTTGGTGCTCTTAACTGACTCTTTCCTCATTTCCTTTAAAATACCTTCATAAAACTCTTATGTGATGAAGCGAAGCAGGAGAGCTGCTGTGCTGCCATTGTCCCTTTTCCAAGCCTTCCTCATGAAACAGGGTGTTTAAAATGAAATTTCTGGGCCCCTGGAGTCCCAAACTGACTGAGCCATTGATTCCCGTGAAACTTTATTTCAATTAGCAGTGCTCAAATATGTATAGAATACCTGGTATTGGTGTGCAAGGTGTTTATCTACAGAGAACCTTTTTTTTTAGTTCAAGAGTACTCAGGACATATTGATTCTCATAAATTAAACAGTGCTAGGGAACTTCAGTGTTTATCAGAATATTATTTTCTCTATTATCACACTTTTAAAAAGGTCCCCAGCTCCTTTTTGGCCTGAGCTCACTGAGACTTTCCCAAACAAGAGCCAGGCAGGATTCAGGCATCAGTGTTGGTCAGGAGCCTTCCCAATCTGCCATCTGAACACAGCCTGGTTTGGCAGGGAAGGGAGTTTATTAGTGTGACATGAGCAATTCCTGCCAGGTGGCCCAAGGGCCAACCAGCAGGCTTGAGCATATTAATATACTAGCATAGCAAAGATACACTTAGAGGTTTTTTCATTTTCATTTTCCTTTTCCTTTTTTTTCTTTTTTCTTTTTTTTTTTTTTTAATTCGTTGTAATGAAATTCAGTTTCAAATTTTCATTCAAAAAAAGTCAAGGCCTTTGATTTCAAAATGCCAAAATTGAATGTTCCAGCACTAATACAAAGCAGATATTTGTTCTTTGATGAAATCATTCAAAAATTCATTTGTGTGCAAATAAAAACTCATTTTCTCTGAAGTGGTTTGGAAAAAGTTTTAGTGCTCAGAATTCTTTCTAAGTGTGGAATTGCTTTAGCTCCCACAATCCTTCATGCTCATAATTTGTTGTATGGAACAAGCAAAAGAACAGAATTTTTCTACTATTTGTGACGTTGATCCTTAGTGAAATGACAAATTCAGAAAGATACGAAATGATGAAATAACAGACATGTGGCAGAGGGGAAGCAGAAAAACCAGGTCTGCTGGAAGAACAAGACGGGAACAGGGGCTGCACGTGGTTAAGGCAATGTCTCTGAGGGGGAATGACGTTGGAATGCCTGGAATTCTGCCAGTCCTGCTGAGGCTGCACAAGCGTGGAGCCACTGGGGCTGGAACGTGCCGGTGATCGGTGATGATCAGTCGTGGCTTGGAGCACAGCATCAGCATGTACACAACAAGCATGTTCAGACATCCATGTTCTGAAACTTTGCTTTTGGGGAGCCGGGATAAAAACCTCTGTGTGCCCCAAAAGTGCTGTTATCTGTCAGGCAGGAGTCGACAGAAAGATGCGATGGGTTAGGTAAAGTGAAACTCCATTAATTTGCATTTTTTATTGCAACAGCCGGTGAGTACCTTTGCACTTAGAATTTGAGGATCTTTAGTGAGCCAGATCCTAGAGTGTGGCAGAACCTTCCTCTCCAGGGAGCAGAGCAGAGCCCTAAATATAGCTCAGTCTTGAAAGTGTTTGGATGTCACTGGGGTAGAGAATGTTTTATGAGGTTTCCATGTATAAATAAAAGATGAATGCAATTAGTCCTCACCATAGGATATTTCCTTCTCTGTGACCCAAATTTATTTTTTCTATGGCTTTCAGCAGGAGATGTGCTGTCAAATGCCTTCTGAATATCAAACGGTTTGAATGAGCTGCCATAATCAGCTCCATAACCTTTTATAACCATCTTTGTGCAGAAAAATTTTCCCTTTGAAATCCATATTGGCCATTCTCTTTCAGGTTATTACTTCAAATATGCTCAGTAATTCTCTCCTAATTAGTGATTCTAGATTTTTTTTTTGTAAGCTGCAGATGAATTGTGCTATTTTGGTCCCTCCAGGTCAGGACTGCACACACTTTATAAATATCAACTGTGGCCTCATCTTTATGGCTTTGGATTCTCCACATTTTATTTGTGCCAGTGATATTTCCATGATGATTGCCACAGCCTCTGAATTCACCCTGGTTTGAATCTGGACCATCAGATTGATTCAGAACCGAAGATTTTCATGAAACTCCTGGTAGCCAGATCAGCTCAATACCTCCAGTGCCCACACCTAATTTTCTCCAAAACTAGAATAGAATCACCAGAGCTTTTAACATTATTAATCTACTGATGTAAATAACTATTTCTACTGCTGTGTTGTCATGAAATCACTGGCATTAATTAGAATTGCTTAGAGTCCATGTGCAAGGCCAATCCCTTCCCTAGGAGGTAACAATTTGGAAGAACACTGAAGGATAATGGGAGTAGTTTGGGGCATGTTCTTAAAATTGTTCATATTCTTACAATTGTGCTCCTCTGTATGCAATCAGTTTAGTAAAATTGTGCACCATCAGCCTTCCAGAATTTCCAAAAGCCCCACTAATAATGGTATTATTGTGCACAAAGTAAAGGGCAGTTGTTGGTACCCGAGGGGAAAATGCCTTCCCTGAAAAGAGGTGGCCTTCCCACTCAGTTGCAGAGCTTTGAAATCCATCTTTCTTTGGAATTTCTTCCTTCCTGATTCTAATTCCTTACTTGAAATAATCATTACCCGTTTCTGGTATTGCCACCTCTGAAGCCTTAAGTAATTACAAGGAAGAAATATACAGGCAAGGGAGCTTCATATTAGGGAATAATTTTTTTTCCTCTGGATTTATATTCCCAAATAATATATTGAAGACAGAAATAGCAAGTCAAAACTCAAGCTATCACATGAAAAATAAAGTGGGACGTGAATGCTTAAGATCCAAAATTCTAGACATTTCAGTGAAACAAACTTTGAGCTTTGAAGGAAAATGAGAACATGCTGGGTGTTACTGACCCCCGTGTGGATTTTAGTGTGCAATTATTCAATTTCATGAAGGAAATTCACAGTCTAACACTATATTTTGATAAGAAGCAACATTCATAGAAACATTACTTGGTGAGGCTGTGCAGTGCAGTAGAAATCCATCACACTGTTTCAGATTTCCAGTAATTCTGCTGCAGCAGTGGAGCAGTTCAGTCTTCATGTCCATAAATAATATTGTCTGATTAATAATCTCAGAAGTTACGATCCTCCAAAATCCCTCAGGCTGATGGAAAACCAAGCAGAAGTTAATTCCTTCTGTAGTGTTGAATAAAAGAGACTCAAATGGGGGAAATAGAAAAGACTTTATATAATATGGAATAATCATCAGGGGCAGAAAGAGCATTTGTCACAATGGAAAAATTTGTATGTGCTGAAGCTTTCAGTCTGTTTCACTCACTGTGTCTCACCAGTCCTATAAACCCTTAGATACTGCTGAGTAAATTATGAAGGTGTATTTGATTTTCCATTTGATTGCCATGAATTACATTTTATACCTCAGTCACCACAATAAAAGTGTTTCTGAGTATCCACTGGGTCTTCATGTTTTTGGGAAAAAGCAAGAGTTGTAGGTTGAGACCACTGAATTTAAATGAAAAAGTCTTATTAGATTTCTATTCAGACAGAATGGAAACCAGATCAGGACATACTTTGTGCTTTTTGTGGAAAAAAGAAGAGAAATTGTTTATGCAGTCTATGACTTGCTGTGACAAACTTGCACTTGTTGCAGAAAAAAACAAATAAACCTAAAACATGCAAATTGCAAAGTTTCTTTGGAGGTAAAATCAATTGACCTTCCATAATACCAGTTCTAGCTTGGAAGCATTTGTAAATGACTGAATTTTAATTATCTAACAGAGTGGCAAAAATATTTTTTTCTTTTTTTTTCCATAAGTAAAATGATGCTATAAGGAGACAGCTGAGGGAGATTTTAGCTCAACTTTGGAGCATGAAGTGTTAACAGTTCCACAATCACCCATTATCTTCACAGAATATCACTAATTTCAAATTATTTACCCAATTTATCTGTATCATCTTGAGTTATGGTCCTGTCACAGCAGTGCTTGAAATTCTATTTTGTTCCATTAAAACATGTGGGCAGCTTTTGAGAAAAGGTTTGTTTGGCATGAAGGGAAAGCTTTTTTTTTTTTTGACAAATCCTTTATGAAATACTGTCAGGCATTTGCACTTCACTCTCCTGTGGATGAAGCTGGAATTCTGCACAAGGGATTCCCACTGCTTTTTGTTTTGGGTTTTTTTTTTTTTAGATCAGTGTAAAGCATTAAATACTTGGAAGCTTGTAACTTTTTAAGTAAGCTGCTGATTCAAAACTAATTTCTGGTTACTTTCTCTAGGTTCAGATTTCAGATTTCCCATTGACTCTAATACTGAGATTGCTTTGACATTTGACTCTGAAAAAGCTGTGTCCAGTGCAGGTGAGTAGGACTTGCAGCTTTTTTACAGATGTCTGTAATTATTGTATGTTTATGGTAGTCCTTGCAGAATAACCCACCATCAAAACAGCTCGAAATACTTTTAGATGAAAAGTTAATCTAAATTTGCTTTTTGCATTTTGAGCTGAGTGATTGAAATAAGGCCTATTTTGAAGTGGTGGAATTTGTGTCATCATTCCAGTCGTTAAAAATGTTATTTCACCTAGCAGGAATTGGATGTTTTTTCAGGGCAGAACCAGTAAAAACTTGAGTGATATTTGATAAGCAGAGATCCAGGCAGGCTGAACAATATGATGCCATGAACTCTTTTATGGCTTTCAGGACATTCTCTAAAAAAAACCACAGAGGGTTTTCACATGTGGGGGTGCTCTGGACACCTGAGTCTCTGTATTCCAGCATCCCACAGAGACCTCCAGAGTAAGCTGGAACCATGAGGCTGGATGGTGTAGCTGAAGTGCCATTTGAGGTGCTTATTTTGAAGTGCAGCAATTTGGTGCACTTTGCAAGTTTGCAAGTGACTTCCTTAATTCAATTCCCCTCCCACATAAACTCCACAGTCTCTTTACAGAATAATTTTTCTGTGAGCTGTTAAGAGAGCTACTCCACAGCAGCATTAAACTCTACTCCTACTTTTATTTAAATTAATCCTGACAAATCAAGTTATAATTCCTTCCTGTATCAAGGGTTTTTTTTCCCCATTCAATTTTTTCCCATGCAATGTGCAATTGCAAATTTTATAATTATCTGCGTTTATGTGCCTTAAGACTGTACTGGTGTTAGTGTTGTAGTTAAATAATTTTGTAGTGTTTTAAATACAAGTCAGCAAGCACAGAGCATCCCTGATTTCCTTCCTTTTTTCTTTTAATTTTCCTTTCTCATTTGCTCTTCCTCTACTTTTAACTTTGGAAAGATTCATCACTACCATTGCAAGGTTCAGCAGTGCCTTGATTTTTTTTTTTCCCATAAAAAATTCCAGAACAATTTGGTAGTTGCTGAGCAAGTTGTATGTGCTAGATTCATTGATTTTCCTTAGCAGTGGTGTGACTGTTCTCATTTTGCAAGGTAACATGCAGTTGAATGGGGGCATCACATATTGAGAATTCCTACAGAGGGAGATGATTCTGTATTTGACTATTTGATACTATCGGGCACATCTGGTTCCCACAGAGGAGCTTTCTAAACAATCTGGAAATCCTTTTTCTACCATTTACCAATACAGAATTTCTACTGCCTGATCACAATGCTGAACTTGAACTGGTGGATTGGATGATATAAATGTGAAAATTAAAACACAGTGAGACAAATAAACTACTATCATATATATACACACACACACACACATATATATATATATATATATATGGCACATAGCTTGAGATATATCACCAAAGCACTGTGTTTTTTCATCTGGCATAAATCTGTCACTGACTTTGCTTTCCTGTACTATTTCTAGTATCAACTGCAGTTAATATGCCTTCCATCACCACTATATTCCACCAGGGTTCATTCACTTCTGCCACAAAAAAAAACAAACCAACATGAGTAGAAGAAGTGCATTAAGAATCAGAAATAAAATTCATTGAAATTCATGTAAGTTATAGAAGTTAGAAAGGTTTGAAATTACTTTCATCTAAGAGGCAGAAGGAAACATCTTAAGTTCTGTTCACCAGTGAGAATGGGAAAGTAGTTAGCATTTTCCTGTTCTAGCTGTTCTCTATGCTGTCATAAATTATGGGTTTTTTTCTGGGTCTTTTAAATGTATATATTATGAAACAAGACAGAGGAGGTTATGCAAGCTAAGTAGAAGAAAGGCTTCTAGCTGTAAAAATCCTGGCATAGAAACTCCCAGGGATTTCAGAGTCAAAGGAGCCATGAAAACAGAGTCTGACCAAATATTTGAGTTAGAAATTCACAGATTTTGGGGCCCAAAATCAATAGCTTGAAGGCCAAGGTGTGGTCAGAGCAGTTGCATAAAAATTACAGATGAGCAGCTTCATGTCTGAAACTCTTGACAGCTCCATCAGACCTTACAGTATTCATGTGCCCATAAACCTTTGTTCTGTGCATTGTTTTTCTGTTGACTTCAACTCATTTTAGTGCCAAAGATGATCTGTGAAGTAATTGGAGAGTACACATGGAAGCTCGTATTTGCCATAAACAGAAAAAATTGAAATGATTGGAGGCTACATTCTACTTTTATTGAGAGCAACAGAGGAAAGGGGCCAAAATTAAACGGTTCTATGAAAAAGCAATGAGCATGTGCCTGTGTGAGTTAGTCTCTGCCTGTGTACATCCTCTGAGATAACCTGCCTCTGGGCACAAAAGAGTAGCTGCATTTGTGGCAGGGATGCAAGAAAAGATTTCCCATTTAAAAATTCATCAGCTGAAAGTAATAGAACATTACATAATCAGATTATTCTCATAAACTATTGATAATTTGTGATTATTTAGCTTTTTATGCTGGCTGGCTTTTCACCAAAAATCTGTTAGAAATGCATAGTTCACACCAACTTACTTCTTCAGTAGCCTCAATGATTTACCCCATTCTTTATATTCTGTCTCAATGATGATTAGTAAACATGTTCTCAGTAATGAGTTTTTGCTGAAGATTGAGCTATCACAGAATAATCTTCAATTCTGAATGATGACCTCAGCGTTTTCAGAACTGTTAATTCCTTGTCTTCCCTTGCACAACTGTGCTGTTATCTCTGTTCTGGTGAGATAATGGGAAAAGCCAAACAACACATTGATTGAGAGAAACAAAAACTGCCAGCTAACAAGCTTCTTCCCAAGGGCTTTTTACCTCAAAACCACCACTTTTCCAGCTGATTTCCCCAGCATTCACATGCATCCCTGACCGTGGGCTCTAAGACACTGTGCACATTTTTTTTTCACATTATCTCACAAGGAGAAGAAGGTGTAGCTTGGCAAATTTTGTGTCAATTGCCGAGAACTTCATGGTGGCTTAGCAGGAACCTGTGCAAAACATGACCACCACTGACAAACTGTTCTGGCCATGTGAGGTCTTCTGGGGGAATAGATACAAGGGCAGGTGTGCTGCCCAAAAACTGACCAAGGTGGTTTTTTTTTGTGGGTGTCCAGAGGAAAGAGAGCAGTGGTGTTGCCTCTGCCTGAGCTTGGCTCTGTGTTGCAGAAAGCAGGTAATTAAATTATGGGGCTGTTCAGCACACTGGGTTTCTCAGATGCCCTAGAAGAGATTGGTGGCAGATTGCTATTAGGAGAGCTGCTCCTGAAAATCAATTGGCTGATCACTGAAAATGGTAATAAAAGAATGTGAGCCTTTTTTTCCTGAAGGCTGTGGATGGGAAACCTTGGGAACAGCTATGCTTCTGTAGGTGTCCATCTGGGCGAAGCTGAGAGAAATTGAATTTGGAATTGAATGCAGGAAACGAGGTCTGGGGTTCAATGTGGTTTCTGAGTATTTTGCAGAAAAGCTAACAAATAGTGGCTTTTAGAGACCTTCCTGAGATCAGATGGAAGGTGACATGTCATTAGGAGGTGTGACAGACGGTCCCTGGGGAGTTTCAGCCTGGGCACCTTCAGAGAGCACTGAGATTTTTGTTCAACACCAGCCTGTGAGGCCTGAGGGATTGCAAACCTCTCCCAGACGTGGTCTGAGCTCCACCAGAGCTGCAGGAATAGCTGAAGTGAGCGAAACTTACATGACTGAGAAAAGTGCTATCTGAAATAATAAAGTGATCTCCAAAAGTGCTCATGGTTAGATAGTGAAGCCAACACAGTGAGGAAGCGTGGGGATGCAGTGAGAAATTAATCAAATAGGAAGCTTATTTTAAAGATAAGGGAATGTGTACCTGACTAAATACATAGGGTATTTAATAATTTAGGTTATACCTGTAGTATAAACAACAATAATGTACATCAGACTGAGCCTACCTAGGAGTCCTGTATGAGCTGTGCTGTCTGCATGCCCCATGGGAGCAGGAGAAACCAACACAAGTTCTGCATTTCATTAAAGCCTTCAACAGTTTTGTAGGTCTCAGGATAAGAGATTGGCCTGACATGACTTTCTCAGATGAGATGTAGTGTAAACACGTTTCTTTGGCTGGTTTTCTCAGTGTTTTCCATGATACTGGCTGCTCCTGTGCGGATGAGCAGGCAGCTGGCAGCTCATGTGTGCTTTGAGCAAAGGCACTGCAAGGCATCCTCAGCCCTGCTGGAAACTGATACAGCTCGGGTGTAACAAACATTCTGAGGGAAGTGCATAAAACTTTCTCTTTTGTTTGTTTTCTATGTTAGTATCCACCCAAGATGCTACAGAGTTTATGTCCTGCATTTAGGCAGTTGATGAAATATTTTGTTAATACATGTTCTGAAAACCTGTCAAGCAGGGCAGGATCCAGAATCTAGTGTCCTCCCTTTGCTCTCTTTTACTTACCTGTACATCTGATCACTAGAACTTTGCACATTTTTTGTTGTCCAGTGTTAGCAAGACCTGCTGTGGTAAGAAGATCTGAGCAGAAACTCAGGATTAGTTTAGCTAATTTCTCTGATAATTCCATAAAGCTAGTAATCAAAACCAACTTTTATTTTCCAGCAGCAAGAGGAATACAGTGGCAACTCCTATCAGCATTTCCTTTTTGTAGCAGACAGATGTAGTTTCCTAACTTTGCTACAGCTTCTGAATATGTTTAAACTAAAATCTTTGGTTATCTTTTTTCTTAGTTTTTTCAATCACTCAAAGCCATGATGTGGAAGTTTCCACCACTGAGGATGTCCAGAGTTTTAATGTATTCAACACTGAAGGTCTCTATTTTAGGTGGCTCTAACTGCTTTGGTCATTCTGAGGGAAAGATTCTGTAACTAAGAAATATTTTTTTCATTTTGTTGGTACAGTTTCTTTGAGTTTCCTGCTCCTCAACAGTATGGAATTGCTTGGTGGAGTTTTTAAATGATTGCAAGTATCATCCTCCTTTTTTTATTTTTTTTTAAAGTAATGGTCATAGAGGAATAATTTAAAATACATCCATACATATAAATAACACCATAGTAGGTGTTACAACACTCCTTTAAGCTTTCTACTCTGGCTTTACTGCTCTGCTCCTTCCTATATGAATTCTTTACACTTTCAAGGTTCAGAGGGTGGAATTATGCACTAACAGTTCTCAAGGGACCCCTGCTAGTCTTTGATTATGATCTTTTCTGGGTCAGATAAATAATTCATACAATATTTCTCTGTGAAAAGAAATATGTTGCCTGTCATCTCCTGTCACCTTTTAAAGGTTTGTTTCAAGCCTCTAACAGGACTGGGGGCAGATATAAGTTCACTTGAGGATTAAATTTCAGGAAAAGGATAATTACTAGGTTACATGAGCAGGCACCACGTAAAGAGCATTCCTAAGTTGAATGTGTTTTCTGGATCTTCATCTATTAGACAGTGAAGCATCTTCTCATGGAAAATGATGGAATATCCATTACATGAGGCACTTAAAATGCAATTGATAATGTCTGATGGGGAAAAAAATATCACTGTGGGGAACAAATTTGCTCTGTGAAAGAGCTGTAGAGACAAATAGAATTTGCAACATATTTGAGGGAAGCAATGAATTTTTCATGCATCCTTTATCTGGCTGCTTTAGGCCATTTTATTACTCATAAGATCTTGTTCACGTTCTTTGGGGCACAAAAGATATTTGATGTAGATTCTATATGTTTTAGTTTTAAAAGATAGTGTTTGATTTAAGAAAAAAAAAGTATCAGTTTACTTCAATCTGTAACTAAGCGAGGAAATCCATTTTCAGGAGAGAAAGTAGTATCATAAGCATGGATTTGAACTGAACAGTTCAAATCAGAAAATGATGCCCAGGGATCCTGATCAGCTTTTCCTTGGCTCATGGGGTTTTTTGGGTTTTGGGGTTTTTTGTTTTGTTTTCCCCCAGTTATGCTCAGTTTGCCTGTAGTACTTGGGCCAGTGTTTGCTGTTCCCTGGCCTTTTGCCTTCTTCCACAAGAAAAAGAGACTAGGCAGTTTCACTGGGCTCCTTGTCCCCTGAAATGAAGTTCCAGGAGAACTCTGGGCAGGAATGAGGGGAACCTCCTTGTGTATATTACACCCAAGGCTCGAGCAATCCTTCCTGCAGGGAACCACTGAAGGGAGAGGATTGTCCAGCCCCCGACACGGCAGTGCTGAAATCCTCATCAAATCATGGAATTTTTCAAGACTCCTGGAAAGTCACCATTGTTTTATATCCCTGCCTGCGTGTCTGAATCTGAGGAGAAACCTGTTAATCTGATTCACTCTGCACTAGGAAAACTGGACTATATTTGGTCCTTTTCTCCTGGAACTCTGGCCCAGACATGGAAGAAGGTTTCTGCTTCAAAGCAGTCATGCTTCACTCTTTAGCTAAAGAAAATGATAACTCAACTTCACGTTGAATCTCAGTATCCAAGTCTAAAATGATTTGGAGAACTTTACATTAAATTGAATCAAATAACTGGGGTATGTATAATATTGCAGTACCAAGATAAAGTCTTGATGCCTCTTGTTTGAAAGAGAAATGAATGTATGGGGGTAATAATGTTCATATTTTCTGCATAGATTGTTGATGAGAACTGTGCTTTTCTTTCACATTCCAACAGCCTGGGAGAGATTAATTTCTAAAATATCATCAGGGATTACTGCATGAAAACCACTGATGTAGGAGGGGCATAGAATCCCTCTCTTTTTAAATGGTATGGACATGGTTAAATTGCAGATGGGGGACTGAAACTTTTTAATACAGCAGTGTGCAAAGGTAGATAGGTCTAAATTACTCTTTGAGGCGCAGATTTCAATCACACTGCACAATCACAGCGAGAGAATGACAATGTAACTTGCGAAGGGAGTATTAAGCACAAAGAAATTTGTGCTGAGGTGGAAAGGCCTAATCGTGTATGTAAGCACTTAATCTGTGGCAGAGCTTGAGACAGCTTAGACTGCATCTGGAAGAAAAGGAAGTGGGCTTTGAGATTATCTGTGTTACATTTTCTAAAGAGAAGCCAGGACTTTTTTTGAGGACTAAAAGCAGAAGCACCTGGTTGGCACAAGCTGGAATTAAAGGTATCCTTAACCACAGCCTCCACAGAACTGATCTGAGGAGAACTGTCAGTGTTTGCTGTGATCCTGGCTCCAAATACTTCACCCTGTTCTTAAATTCTTACAGTACTAGGAGGGTGAGAAACAACTGCGGTGAGATTTGCCCTGCCAGTGTTGGATCCTCTGAGGATTACTCTGAGCTGGGAGAAATCTCCTTTCTCACACAGGTCTGAGAGCTTTCTGAGGTGTTTCACTCACACATCTTTGCCTCACACCAAGCAAGACAGAGCCTTGCTGTCTGGCTGGACTCCATGCAGAAGGAGGGCTCATGTTGGAAACAGTAAAGGGTGCTGAAATCCCTAGGGAGTCATCAAAATGCATGTGTGCTATGGAAAAATGAGCATTTTCACTATGACTCCCTGTGTCTTTGTTCATTTCTTCAGTGCTTGTATAGAACTCAATTATCATAACTTTAAAGTCAACAAACACCCTGGAAAAGCACAAAATTCTCTCTCTTTCTCCTGTTCTTGGTTCTCTCTTACACAAGTTTGTTTTTTTTTTATTTTGTACAAGATATTATAACATTGTTTAGAGGACAGCAACCAAATGATGATTACATGGTTCTCTTGCAGTCAGTAAATCTTCTGAATAGATTATTACAACATTTTCTATAAAAATGCAATAGGAGCAAAATAAAGTCAAGGCTTTTTACTTTTCTTGGAAGACAGCCAGTATGTTACTGAAATCAGGTACCTTGACATTGCATAATAAAGTTATCTTAGACCACAACTTTCTCCAATGCATTTTATTCAAAGCAGAATATTTCAAAGAAATACGCAAAAGTATTTATTAGAACTGCAATTGTGTATGTAAATCTGTATTGCCAAAAAGATCTGAGTTAAAAAAATGATCTTAGATGTAATTGCTGAGATGCCTTCATTCTTTAGAATACAGAATCCATTTTCACGAAAGTTCTAATGGTTATCACTACACCACCAAGACATGTTTCAAGAGAAAAATGAAAACCACAGGATTTCCACCCTGCTGCAATTCTTTTCTGACCTGTGCATTTGCTGTGCTTCAAGAAGGTTTTGCCATGTGGATAATAACATGATTCCAGAGTTTCACGGTGTCATCCACAAGGCTCAAGCAGTAAATTCACCCCTTGAGTTATTGTAATCCAGTTTCTCTGGAAGAAGCTGCCTTGCTGTGATGTTTAACAAAACTCAGATCATAGAAACAGGCCAAAAGGGGTAAAAAAAGAAAAGGAATGAGAGGTTGGAGGTGGTTAGAGTTATTTCACAGGAGATGTTTGGTTTTTTGAGTGTAGAGTCAATAGGTTTTCTGTTTTTAAACTTTTGTTGGTGGCAGTTAAAAAGCAAGTATCTTTTACAAGAGAATATGATTTTTTTTATAATTCTAAAGACTGTCATTCAAAGCTACAGCCTATTACGTTCTAAAATCTATTCTCAGTTTTCACTTTCATGAAAATGTGAAAATAAGTAGAACTGAAGAAATGTTCACACCCAATCCTGTTTTGCAGTTTGTTCACACTGTTATTAAGTGCTTCTGTTTTAAGCTGAGATTCTGGGATGAAATTTTGTGGTAAAGGAATAAACTGTGTGTCTGTAGCATTGCAACATAGCAAGAGGCCTGATGGATGGCAGAATTAATCACAGGTAGACCTTCTGTGCTGAATGATATTTTGTTTAGCAAAGACATGTTGCTCAAGATCAGTGGTTATTAGTCTGTAGAAGAGGAAAAAACTGAATTCTTGCCTCTCAACTCTATCCATTCTTTGATAAAATTATTCTTGCACATGTTTATGCTTATACATAAAACAGATTTTCCTACCAGTCCTGATTCAAAACTCCTTGAAATTTAGGTTCTATTTACAAAATTTGATATAGTCCTACCAAAAGAGTGAGTTAAGAGAATCCCAGAATCATTAAAAAGTCAAGAAGTACTGTGCACTTGATTTATTAACAAGGAGTACATTTGATAGGTGATGTGCAGTCATAGGTGAAAAAGGAATGCTATTTATTTGGTTACTATTACCACATTGTAAGGACTTGGCTCTGCTCAAAACTTAATTCCTGATAGAATTTACAGGTTTTGGGTTTTATTTCACTTTGATCAGGATGTTGCTTTGTGAAATGAATTATATTTTGTGCTTGCTTTCTATAGTTTTACACTATTTTCTTTGCACATTGTTTTCTGTTTGGACTCACACATTGTCTTTTCAAAATTTCACAGCTGTAAATTTGGGATCAAAGATTGTAATAGATTTAGACACATGAAAATAAGATTTGAATACCCTAAATGCACTTTTAAATTATCTGACGCTTTTTATCTCTGCTGGTTTCATTGAAGACTAGGTCTGAAAACTTATTAGATACCTCTTAAAAAGTATTTGAAATTTATTTTTAGTTCACATTCTAAAATGATCAGAAAGTCTTCTGGTTTTATGAAGAACATGTTCAAATGGTAGCAAATTGTAAAAGTGCAAAAGAATTTTAATTATACATTTTAAAAATTGAGCTAATAAATAAATTAAACCAAAAAATGTTCAATAGGCTAAGGAGGAAGACTGCCTAACTAACTGCCAAGAGATGAAAATGTGTATTTTAAAATGTTGGATATAATTTATCTTGGAACATATGTCAGTTGTGATGAGACGACACATCTGTTAGGGAAAATATCCAAATTACTGCTCACAGTATTAAAGTCACAGTTCTGTTCCAGCAGATCTGTTTAATAACTTCCACAATTTATATTTCAAGAAATATGCCCTTATTGATGGTGAATGTTCTGGTTTATAGCTCTGGTGGCCAGGCACTTGGCTTTCATGAGGAAAATTTATTTTGATCAGGTCTTTCCTGTCAAAGAGGAAAATATTTGGCCTCTCACTTCCTTCATGTGTCTGCTATGGACAGGCAAGAAGAAAGTGGTGATCATAACGTTTTATATTTTCACTCTTCACAGAATTTTTCACAAACCTTTATTTTTCTGCTTTCCTGAGGTGCTTATTACCTGTTCTGAAACTTTCTGCAGCTTCTGCTAGTAAGTAGAATGATGTTTAAATTGCAGATTTTGGCATGATTGTGATTGTCAGCCCTGGAAGCTGCATTTCAGTGCTATTTTGGGTACCCAAGGTGGGTCACTCACAGCAGCAAAGACTGACTGATTATTAAGTAACGCACAATCTCATGTGTATGGTGATTTTATTTATTTTTTTTTTTTTAATAATCCTTACTGTTAGACAAACAATCCTGTGGTGCCATTTCTAATCATCTTCTGAGATTCTATTTGCACTTCACAATTAATTGCAGTGAAATCAGGGCTGGTTTTCTGCACAGGGTCTCAAAACCTTTTGTTTCATGATGCTTTATGAGGCGCACAGATGGAAAGTTTATCTGTATTTTTCCTAATTAGAATTATTTCTGGACACCTGTTCTTTGTGTATTCACATCAGAGCAATGTGACCTACTAGCCTGTTTTAAAATGAGGTGGAGTTGGCATTACAACACAAATTTACCAGAAATATGGGTCTCTTTTATTTATATGCAATGATAGGCAAAGATGCATTGAAGCTAATTGGCTTCCTTTGAGAAGCAGGCTCAGACGATTAAAGGAAGGTGTAAATTATCAGAAATACAAAGACTTTTGGTAGATCTGACAGTCAGGCATAGCTCATTTCATCTGGAGTGTTAAAAGTGTATAAGAGCTTTTAGCCTGAGTGATTAATCCCTTGAGGTTTCTGTTTGGAAGTGTAGATTCTTTCCAAAGACCTTAATATAATAATATATAATAATAACATGCCACTGGATCCACACCTCAGCACAGCAATGGAGGTTAAAAAGTTGTTAGAAGTATTTCCCTTCAGCCCTTAATGAAGGCAAGGTGCTTAGAAAGAAGGCATAGAAGGCTTCAGAAATTCAGAATTCAGCCTCAGTCTGTATAATCAAGCAGAGAGCAGTGTCAAATCAGAAGCAGAGTGTTTATCTGATGAAAAACACTCCTCTCCACAAATCGTTGATTACATTTTTATAATGGGAGCTGACTTGGGATAATAGCCAAGAAAAAACACTGTTTCCTTCACTGAAAGTTTAAATAAAAGCAAATATTTTTATTCAAACCCATTTATGGTGCAAGAAAAATTAATTTTTTCACTGTAAAACCAGAAAGGTTTGAAGAGAAAAAAAGAGATTTCTGCACTAACTGATAGTATGTTTTAATCTAATGATAAAAAGTCAAATCTGAAGATTTTCCTTCTATAAATTCAATTGAAAATATCCAAATGAGAGCTATTCTTCCATAATAATTACTTTTGGACACACAGTAATATGTATTGGCTGAAAAAAATGCAGACAGCATAAAGAATTATTTCACCAGATCTCTGCATTGCTGAAACTCCAAAACTTCAAACTGAAATGTTTGAAAACCATCCTGTGGGCAAATTGTGTTTCCTCAAGCCCCAAGGGAACACAGGATATCTCCAAGACAACCGCTCCTTACTTTTTTATTTGGAAATTTGTTTATGCATATATTGTATTGTCAGGTATAGGGAAAACATAGTACTGGAGGATTTTAATAGTCAGCAGCTTTTCCTTTTCCAGTATTGCCCTTAGTGTGGATATTAAAGTTGTGTTTTCTGGCCTTACCATCATTTTCTTAATGAAGAGGTCATTGCATTTCAATTTTGCATTGCAAAACACTTGCCTGATAACAACAAAAAAGATCTCTCATTTTCTTGCATTATTGCAGTAACAATTCATCAGGTTTGAACTGCCCTTCCTGTGTTTGCAAGCTTCATGTTAATTTAGCAGAGGGACCAGAGTTGTGGCAGGGATTGGCATTGACACCAAATCTGAGCACGATGAACGAGATTCCTTTTGATGTTTTTAATCCATACCATGTGATTGATACCTGGCTCTTTCACCAACTACAAACTTGTGCAGAATTGGGTCTGATATACTGAATTATACTAATATACTGAAAAGGGAACCCCAGGTCCTGGGAGTGAAAAGGAACCTGCCCTCTCTGATGTTCAGGCTGGCATATTCAGGAGATGAGCACCTAGATTCTGTATTTGCCTTTCAAATGAACCCACAAAATGAATGCAAACAACTCATTTTACCTCTGTAACGCAGCTCCTGCATCCACAGGTGGCATTAATGATTTGTTTTTCCAAAACACTGCAACATCTGCACTTTTGCAAAGAGATGAATTACATTTCGAGGCTTTTGCCTCTTGCTGAACACAAACCCACTGGCTTTCTGGAAATATTTTGGCTTTTTCAGTCCTTGCCTGTTAGTGTTTGTTTACACTGATGATCCCAGGGCTCTGTGACCATTTCAGTCCCTGTACAGCTCTTCTAGTTGCAGCTATTCTAGAGACTTACCCAGCAGTTTCAGTTTTACCTGCTCATTTTTGTCAACTCAGTCTTTTTGCTAGGGCTACAGAATTGTATTTCTTTGAATTTGACCCAGACCAGGTTAGAGAGCTCCTGGCCAGCTGTCACTACCTGTACTTTAACTCACAGCTAAAATTGTGCCAGGACAGGTAAGAGATCTGTAACCTGTTGAGATCCCCTCCAAACCTATTTCTACAGCTTTCTGGTACTTTTCAATAAGGATTCTTTTTTTGTCTTTTGTTTTTAAATTCCCTCTTGACTGACAAGTATTTTTCCCTTCAAACATTTGAGTTTGAAGTTTGTGTGCATAAAACCCCACATAATGTCAAGCTTTAAAGCAAGAATTGATTTAGATGCTTTATGGAATTGAAGTCTGTCCTCTCAGAGTCCCATTCTGGTTCTTCCCCCTCTCCTTGAGGAATATGATCCTACAATGGTGATGATTAATGCTGCTGTTGTTGCGGTGGTGTTTGGATGCATCAGTGAGAAATGTTTTATGAACATTTCCTATTGTTTCAATTAAGCTGCAATAAATCAAGGAACAGCAAAACTGCTGTGTGACCTTGATCAAAAATAACACTTCAATGACCTAACATAGAGAAAACAGCTCTGAGAGGGTTTGGAGGTCTGATCTAGAATAATCACCAAGTAATGATCACATCTGTAAAGAACTTATAATTGATTTTTATGGAAAATACACAAACAACACCCTTGCCCCAAGTGTGCAAGTGTAATAGTTAATTTATCAACAAACTGCCAGTCTAAGTTCTAGCTTCTACTGAGAACTTTCAGTCTCCTGTGCTAGAGGAAATATTGGAAAGCAAATTTAGACATGCGTGTGCCAGCTGATCCAGCATTTTAGCTGCTTTCATTCAAACAGGTAAACAACTTGCTCGTGTTTTTTACTTGCACAAAAAGCACAGCCATAAGTCTGTACATTGCCTTGAAACTGAACACCAACTTGTTGTTACCAGTTGGCAGGAGAGAAAAGTCTTGGCTTAAAATGTGTTTGTTGTAGTCTTTTTGGATTTGTGTTGAAGATTTTATTTTCTGTTGTGAAATAGGATTAAAGGGAAAGAAAGCAAAGTAGATTCAAACTTGAAAATGTACAAAGAAAACTTTATTAACAGAACTAAAGGGGAAAACAATAATAAGATAACCAAAATAAAATTTCGGAACACGTCTTTTCTTTTTTACTGACAATGCGAAGATAAAACCCATGACTTTTAGTCAGTTTACTACCTTTTTTAAAAAAACAGTCTTAACTTCAATTCACCTGGGGAGAAGAGTTTCTCTTGTTATGCTGTGAGGACTTTGCTTACAAGAAAACAGATTTTCTTGTAGCTTTGCCACAAATGAAAACAACTGCCCGGGAAAAAAAAAGAATATTATT
>VZTB01014660.1:348693-358956 GCA_013397245.1 Thryothorus ludovicianus | reverse complement strand
GCCCGGGCCCGCCCCCTCCTCCCAAGGCCAGAAGTGAAGAGAGTCATCCTCAGCTTTTTTTTTGTCTTAAAAATGTGTTTCCACCAAAGCGTAGCAACTCTCTCATTGGCTGAATTGAAACAATGCCAACTAAAAACAATTTGTTTTTCCCAACAGCAGTAACAAACAAGAACATGCTGCGGAGTGATTGCACCCCATTCTTCATGGCATTTCTTTTTCCAAAACCTAATAGCAAGAGCATTGGTGGCATTTATTTAATATTTGCCTTTAATATCACCAAAAGGATGAGCTGTATTTTTCCAGGAATATTACAAATACATGGTAACAGTCCCTGCTTGAGGCTCTCAGACCTTTTTCATCTAACTGTGATTTGTTCATGTGCCTGACTTATTACAGAAGACATTTCTTGTATTTGACATCTCCATCTCTGAAGTCTTCCTTGAGATCAGGAGCACTGAGAGCTAAGACTTCAGCTTTTTTTTTAATAAAAAATTTCAAGTATGATCTGCTGTAGGAGCCTTTGGGGCTCCTAAAAGAGCCCAAAGAGAACAGGGGAGTTGCACACTATTTGTCAGATGAGTAATTGTAAAAACCATAATACTGACTGCACACCTCCTAAAGACTCATGTTGGCAGGCAGAAAACCTGGTAGGAAAAATCTGTCTGCTTTCTGGTGCATTCTCAGTGCAGAATAACAACAGTGCAAGACAATAACAGAGAATCTGCTTTCAGAATTAATAGTCATATCCACTTTAGGTATTTTTAGTGATCCTAATGGGTTCTACGTCTACAGAAATGCCGGGGCTTGTCCCTTATGTTATAGAGGATGTTTCCAAAATGAAAGAAAAATTAAATTGTGTAAAAGAAAAGTGAAAATGAGAAGCATTCTGGAATTCATAATCCTCTCCCAATAGCAATTTTAACTCCTTTAAAAGGAGGGAAAGTCCAGTCCCAGAAATGCAAACATTGTCTTCAGCAAGCTTTTCAAGCACGGCCCTTAGCCTGTGCTGAGCCCTCTAGGCTTAACCTGAAACAAAAAGAGTACAAAACCTGAAACAAAATGAGTAGTTGATGGAAATCTCTCTTTCTAGAATAATATTTATATTAGGTAGGATTTTTCAAATTAAGAATTTAGATATCAATCAAAACATAAGTATGCAAGGTACAAGGAGGAATCATTGACAAAGTAAATATGAATTGAAGGGATTTGAGTTAGAGATATTGAACAAATCAAAATTATAATAAATAGGAATTTGACCTTTTTTCTAAGCAAAAACTTCTGTGGATTGCAAACTAACAGCACTATACTTTGGGGCAGTAATCATGGGAGAGTTTTGAAAGATGGGAACAGGAAAATGCAGAAAATGGAGAGCAAAGAGCCACAGTTTTTTTTCTCCATCTTTATTCTTTATTTCTCCATACTTTTTTAGTATTCCATTTATTTTGTCCATGTATTAAAATGATAAGGTATTTTCTATGATTTCCACTAATTGACAAATAGCCTTAAAGAGTCTTGTTAATGTTAGGTTTAAGAGGATGTTTATGGAAGAAATGTAATTATGTGGTAACATCTGGATCTTAGCTTGGAAACAGAACCCCTGAAGGACCTTCAATATTTCTTCCATTATCCCACACATTTCATGGGTGCAGAAACTCCAGGGATTGCAACCAAAGACAGAGAAGGAGCTGGAGGAATAGATTAATGCATAAGAAAAAAAAAGCCCAAATCTGGTTTCCATAAAAAGACATTCATTTAAAAAAAAGACAGGAAAGGAAACACAGAATTCAGAGAAACAGATTGCTTTTTATTTTTAGCACTTTTCATGGGTGACAATTACTGTGGAAAAACAGCTTCTCTGGTACACTTTTTCTCAATATTATGTGTGTGTGAGTACAAATATACATACAGGGCTAATAGTGAAAGATTTTTAGTGTGGCATCAGTCAGTGCATACATTAATTTCCATTTAAACTTTATCTGATCATGCTTTTTAAAGCTACATTTCTCTAGAAAGGTAATGAAGGATTGTTTTTTTTCACTAGTCACAAATATCATCTGCTAATTTAAACCTACCTGGGGTTGATTATTCTGTACCATAGAGGAATATAAAAGCTGATATTTTCCATTCTCCTTTTTTGGTAAAGAAACAAGCATATTTCTGATGTGTCTGGAGATGAAATGGAGTATCAGAAGATCCAATTGATCCCACATTCCTTTGAAGGTGTCACAACATCCTGGTGTAGGTCATAGCAGAGTCCTTAGTGCATGATTTGCACTTTTCACTTCTGAAATGCTATTGTAGATATATTGATTAAACCGAGAATATTAAGAAAACTGGTTCTTCCTGTTTACTAGCCCGGGAAGAAGCCACTCACCTGCACTCATATTAACTGTATGTAGTCTAGTCAAACCAAGTAAATAATGAATTTGATTGAATCAAAGATAATAGAAACCATAACATTGTGGTTTCTTAGCATCAGAGACCATGGAAGCTAAGGGAATTTTCCAGGAGAAACAGACTGGAGATTTTGATGCAGGTTAATCTTTAGAACCAGCACAGGCTGCATATGTCGTAAACTAAAGAAGCATTTCATAAACAGCAATTTTAGTTTATTAGGTAGTTTAATTTTGGCATCCAGAAATAACAGATGAGCCACTTTGCTCCATTTTCATTTTTATATGTATTTATATGGCTCTGCTTTTTTTTTGTTTCATTTGTTTTGGAGGCTTTGCAGATCTTCTTTGACAACCCATTAAAGCTGTCAGGATTTTTTCTACATCATTGCCTTTAATTCCAGTTCTGTCTCATTTTTTCCCATCACATTTTTTCTCTCCTCTCTGTCTCTCTTGCTGTTGTCTACTTTTTTTCTTTACAGCCCTCTTACTGCTTTGCTTTCTGATTCATTATTTGAAGTGAAACTTTCTCCATATGATGAAGAATCCCAGGCATGAATAACATGATATATTTTTTCCCCAAATACAGACATTTATCCCACATGGCGAGCAGGAGCTTCTGAGTAATGTGGTTTCAGAGTATCTGTTGAATCCCTTTAGTTTCAACAGAACATTGATTACTTCTCTGATAATGTTGTTCAAACTCAAAAAGACTGTCAGTAATGTGGGAAAGATAAGTGGAAGACTACTCTGAATTTGATGTGAGGTGAAAGTACACTGGAACAAAATAAAATCCCTTAAAAGCAAAGCCTGGTGAAAATAAACAAGGCTAAAAGCTGTGGGTGTATTTATTATGGAATGTGTTGCAGAGGCTCAACAATTTGATATTTTTACACATTATCTCTTGAATAACTGGGAAATACATCAAATAAATGCTGTTTATATCTAATATAGACAGACAGATAAATAGATTTCGAATGTCTAGAGCGATGAGAGCTGTTTGCAATCACGGCCCTGAATTTGCTTCACTTAGATGGGACAAGATTTTCAGAAGCAGTGAGTAACCTTGAGTGTCTGCATTCTGATGTCACAAGGGGACTTGCTCTAAGCTCTTGCTGTAAATTATATTCCTCTCTTTCCCCAGGTGTATTCCCAGCTAGGCACCAAAAATAGAAGCCCGCTGAATCAGTAAAACCTGTTAATTTGGCTTTAAAAGGAATTCTTATGGAGAAAATTCCCAGCCTCCTCACCTGGGGCCTTCTCATGGAGAAGGATCAGGATAAGGGGTTTCTCAACAAAACAATGGGACGAGTGAGAAGAACCAGCAGCAGCTTTAATTACTGCTCCTTCAGCAATATTCCTGTGCTGCCTTGGCAGGAGAGGGGCAGAATGTTTCCATTTAATAACATGTTATCAGTGGATAAAGGGACAGAAGATTGTGCAGGGCAGGACTGCAGAGCAAGTTGTCTGAAAACACGAGGGAGTCAATCGTAGAGTGACTTAGTAATGACAGAGCTGTCTCCATCCCTCTGCTGGCTCGTGGGTGGTATCATTTGGAAAGTTATTTACACAGAATTGAACCTTGTCACTCCAGCCTCTGCTGGGCTGAGGCAACAGACTTTGGAATTTTCATCCCTGAGAAGAGCAGATTTCAGGGACACCTCCCAGCAGCCTGCCAGTACCTAAAAGGGGCTGCAAGAAAGGGGGAGAGGGGCTTTTTGCAAGGGTTTATAGTGACAGGACAAGCAGCAATGGCTTCACACTGACAGAGGGCAGGGTTGGATTGGATATTAGGAAGAAATTCTTACTGTGAGGGGGGTGAGGCACAGGTTGCCCAGAGAAGCTGTTGCTGCCCCATCCCTGGAAGTGTCAAGGCCAGGCTGGATGGGGCTCAGAGCAACCTGGGACAGTGGAACCATGGCAGGAGGGTTGGAACTGGTTGATCTTTCAGGCCCCTTCCAATACAAATCATTCTATAATTCCATAATTTTGTAATTCTGTAATTTCATAATAATTCTATAATTCTATAATTATTCGATTACTCTATAACAATTCTACAATTCTTTAGTTCTATAAATTATACTATTCTATGATTCCATGATTCTTATATAGATGCTGAAAGGTTAAAATTGTGAGGTGGCAGAAGTTCCCTGTGGTTCATAATGGAGCTGACAGAAATCATTAATGCTTTGCCACCATCCAGTCATTCTACTTCTTTCCTGACATCCATGACTGTAACATATCCCTCCAAAAAGGTGTTTTACACAAGTTAATAATATCCTTAAATGAGAATGTAGTTTTTTAACACTGAGCACAAAGAAGCACTGCAGTCTTTTGTTCATTTCCTGTGTGCTCTGGTCCTTGTATTTTAGGTATGAAAATAAATGAACAGGTTAAACAAAACCATGTTAAGCAACTTGTTGAGTTATTATTTTATAAGCTGAAGCATATATTAAGCCAAGTACTATTTTTCCTCATTGTAGTCAATGGCAATATTCCCAGTAGTGTTATTAAACACAAGAACAGGTCAGAAAGCTGGCTGTGCCTGAATTAAATGAGGGTACAATAGATTATTCTTTCAAGAATCTGGAGCCTATTTAAATTTTTTTTTATTTGTTTTTATTTTTTTTGTTGGTTTTTGGTTTTGTTTTGTTTTTAATGAGATAGCATAGTGCAGTTATTCTTTGCATGAAAAGTGCATTAAAACTTGATTAAAATATTTTAATGAGTCACTGAGGGACTGCACTAATGCTTTCCTGATTATATGCAAAAGGAAGGCCTGAGCCATGCAAGCTCAGTGCTTAAATCACGATGTAAAGCTGTAACAGGAATTGTTTGCTGCAATTAGGGAGCAGCAACAGCTTGGGAGACACAGACTCCAGGTTAGTCTGGACTAAGAGCCTTCTAGCAAACCTAATGGAATACTTCCCTCAGCAATTAGATGGGGTCAGTAGTGCTTTGTGGATTCCTAGCAGATGGCCAGAAGGTCTCCAAAAATTAAATCTGAAAGAAGGGCTCTCATTCTGCCGTTTCAAAGGCGTGGCTGTGGCAGGGTTGGAGCACTGCCTGAGAGCACCACGGAATCTGCCACGTGAGCTCCACCAGACACCCCCAATTGCAGGAAATTACAAACATACCAACAGAAAAGGCAAAGCTTATTAGAAGCCACAAGTTCAAAAACCACAGGCCACATGAAGAATCTCATGAAGTCTAAACACAACTAATATGGACGAGTTAATTTACTCTCTCATCCTGAACATCCTGATTTTTCCAGATGCTTTCTCAGAAACTAAGTGAAAGCTGAGGTGCTCACCCAGTGTCTTGCTTCTACCTTGATTGTACAGAAAAATTCTGAATATGTAACACTGATGAGAAAAGGTGTGATATTTTGTGTCACTAAAAACAGGAATGCAGTTAAAGGCCTAACAAACGCATTTGGATGGAATTTAGGTGCCCAAATCCAAAGTTGCAGTTTTGAATCTTTCTATTCTGAAATATGATGAGTGCAATCTCATATTAATGTGAGATTTGCAAAAGGATTAGACCTGTGAGATGACAAGGATTCAAGTAATTTATCAAAACTGAATGCAGAGAATCAGTGTCTGAAGACCTCAATACCCAGTTATATTTTATATGAAAGGATAATGAACAAGACAGAGAAAAAGCCTTGGACTTGAGCTGACCAGATGTCTTGCTGGAAGTACAAGAGAGAGGAAACAGCCCCGGACCTTCCTGACTGTACACTGACAGGTTTTACTCAAATAAAGACACCTTATGCTGGAAATATTATAAAATGGCACAAATTCTCTAAAAAACATTGTATTAAATTTTATAAGTTTCCAAATATTTTTAGGATTTCTTTTATTACTCTTCTTAGACATTGTCAGTAATTTAGATAATCATACTTGTACAAAATTTTGAAGATTATAACTTCTTAAATGCTGTTTATTATGTTATTTTAAATGTTTCCTTTTCAAATGTTTTTTGAAATTTTATACTGGCTTATTTACAATTGGGAAAAAACATTGATGGGTTATTGGAGCTCTCTCCATTTTCTCTGAATTTGTTTCAGGAGTAATTTAGATTAATAAGGCAAAAATAATATTTTTAAAATTAGTCACAAAATAAGCTCTCACTCAAATGCTCACGATTTTCTTTACCATTACTGGCACTCTGTCCACTTCACCGTCTTGACAGAAACAAAACCATCTAATGGGATTCCAGGTGAAGTTGTGGACATCAGCTTCTACCTGTGAGACAGCACAGAGTCTGACCTCAGCATAAATACTGAGGAACTTTCATGGATAGGCCTGAACCTGAAACTAAACTTAATCCTGAATTGCATCTGAAGTCCAGTTTGAGGGATGGGAAGCGCTGGAAACAGACTCAGAGTTGTGCCACGTGGGAATGATCTCTCCTTGATCTTCATTTCCCTGCTTATGCTTGAGGCTTAGACCTTCAAACCCAGACATGTGAATTTGTATGAATATTCACATTTGTATGTGTGAGGCATGCAAAATTCATCCTGTAAAGGTGCTGTTCTGGAGGACATTTCCTGATGCATTAGGCAGGAGCAAGGGCAGTGATGCCTCTTGCTGAGAAGATTAAATAAATGCTTGATCCTTTAAAATGCATTTTTCTAGAGAGGATAGAATTAGCAGGACACATTTTGAATAAATTTTATGTGTCTGAAAGAGGAATACACTTCTAATGAAAAATATAAATACCTAGGGAAAACCTTCTATGTATGTGGCCAAAGGAGTTACAGGAAGGCAGAGGAAAGAGGAAATCACTTGAAAAAGGCTGTATGAAGTAAGATTATTTTGGAGATGAGAAATAGATCTATAGTGTACTTTTCTTAGCATTTCCCAGGATATGTCCTGTGTTTTTCATTTCACTGGCTTAAGGGAAATGCTTTTATTTCCAGAACACAAACCAAGGCATGGAAGAGGAATGCTCAGAGTAGGCAGTGCAGAAGGAAATGTCAGGGACTGAAGGCAAAATACTCAAATCAGATTGCATCTTTTTGTCTGAAGTGATACTGGAATTCATTCATCCAGTTCAGTAAAACCCAAACCTTTATCTTCTAAAGCCACTACAGGGCTTTTTCCAGAGATACAGTGAATGATGTGAGGATTCATGATAGAAGAAGGGCATCTTCCTTGATTGGGTTTGTTCAGAGTCCTCTACATAATCAGGAGTGATGTCCACCACTCATCACAGTAGGATGTTGGAAAACGTGTTTATGGCTCATGTAATTAAAAAAGACAACATGAAGGAGAATTTGTATAATGGGATTACTCAGCTTGTGATTTACAGTTAAAGACAGATCAAAGGAAATACTGCAAAGCCATGAGCCCTGCTGGTACTTACTGGGAATGGGGCATTCCTTTACATCCTTTGCTATAATATAAGCACAGCCATCAGTAGAGGAGCAAAGAAATCTTAACATTGTAGGAGAAGAAGTCTTTGTGTCAGAGGTGGTCTGCATTTACGACAGATAAGAGGAATATTACCAGCAGCATAAGGGAAAATGTTAGAAGCTCAAGGTCTCAGCCAGCTTGTCCATCAGCTTCAAGGCACTGCTAATGCTGGGAGGACTCCAAAGGCTCATCAGGGAAGGGGAGTGCCTCCTGCACTCTCTGCTTCCACACAGGATCCCCAAAGGGAACACAGAGTTCTCTGCTGACTCCCTGCAGAGATCCCTGGCAAAACTCTGTTTCAGAGCTGGCACACTTGGAGCAGGAACTGTGTCAGTAGGTGGAAGGAGATAAGAGAATGTGGGAACCAGGGCTTGTCTCTGACTGCCCTGGAAGTTCAGAGACTCAGGCAGGGGGCTCAGAGACCTTGGCACAGAGCCCAGGGCACCTCTGGTTTGGATTTTAGCCCATGGAAATGATTACCAGCTTTATGTGAAGAATTACAAGTCACAAGAGTTTGAATAGAACAATAATTAGTTTATCACAGGGTGAAAAAGCGGATTTTGGGTTTTTTAGTATGGTGTGTAGGTAAGGACAAGATGTATGATCCTCGTGGTTTTTAGGCTTCTTCCTCCTTGTTCACCTTCTCCATTTCTGCTGTGATGGTGGCACAGGTGATTGGTTTAGAGTAGAGACAAACTGTCTAACATAGATGATAGGTATTGGAAAGTAATTGTAAGTAATGTAAATTTAGTTTTTAGTATAAAATATAAACACGGCCCCAAGGGCACGTGGAAGTGCCTTCAACTGTCCTGCTAGAAGGATCTTAGCAGGTCAGGGAAATAATGTTTTAGAGAAGATAAAATAAGCAAACTTTGAAGCAAGACCTGAAGAGTTTCATCTTCTGCGGAAAAAGGGACTTTATTAGCTCGGGAGAATTTCTGCAAAAGCAGAAAACCCGAGAAGAGAATATCAAGCATTTTTTGTTAAGCTCTTGAAAGACACACCAATCCTTTGATTTTCCTGACACACAGCCCTGGGCAGCAGAAAAATGTGAGTTTATGCACCCCCTCTACTGTCCTGTTCCTTTGATAAGCAGATCAGAATGAAGAAAGCTCAGAAGTTTTATGAGTGTCTGGTTGCAGGAAAAAAAAAATAAATTATTGTTGAAGGTCAGAATTGGGGAACCTGGGCAGAATTCTGGAGCAAAAAGGCTGTGCTGCCAGACTGAATTTGTGATGGCAGATGCAGATTGGTACCTACAAAAGAGGTTTGGGATGAATTAGCTTTTATCCCATGTACCTGAAGTGGATAAACCAGACTTGATTTTACCCCTCAAATGGTGATTGTATAGCCCTCCATGAAGAAAAGAGACAAAGGCTCTGCTTGGAGGCCAGCCTTCAGAGAGGAATTATGCTTTTCTTTAGTTATTCAATAAATGTGGTAATTTTTCACTTGGAAACAAATGTTTGTATGTTCAGGAATTTGGGAATCTGTGCAATTCTATTTTTGAGCAGGATTAGATGGTAATGATTTAATTGATGGTTGAGCATGCAGACAAACCATGCATAAAAGATCTTTTCAATAATTATATCTTTTCATGGAGCAACAGGTTTTGTAATTTAGGTTCCAGACAGTAATTACAAACCAGATGCTATTTTGGGCACAGTCTGCAGCACACCCTTGATACTTACTGGGAAATTCAAAACAAACACAAAACCACTGCTGGAACACTTGAGGCAGAAAGGTGAATTAAACTGAGGCAATGTGGTATCAAACATGAATTGCTATAAGAGTATTGTATAAATTATTATAATAACCTCTATCTGGAGTCACTGTCATGGAGCATTGAGGCGAACTTTATGTTTTATTTGAAATTTTTCAGGGCTAGCATTAAAAGTAGGAGAGAGAATTCTTGTAAGGACTTAGAAGTTTGTTATTTTTTATTTATGTTACAGTTTCATTGATTGTGCGTGTTTTTATACACCACATTAATAGAGTAGAAATGGTGTTTAGAGTTCTGTTTTCAAGGTATTTTTAAGCTTTATCTACTTAATTATGAGATATTAATTAATTTTGATTTTTTTAAACTTAATAACAAACTACTTGGGTTCTGCACTGTGGACTTTTTTAACTAATTATATAAAATTACCTAAACTTGTGAAGAAGAAGAAGGAGATGAAGGAGAAGGAAGAAGAATTAACTTATGCTTGAAATTCTTTATCTTGTTATATATATCTATATATATAGCATATATATACTATATATAGTGTATATATATAATATATATATATACTATATATATTATATCTTAAAATCTTAAATTCTAAATATTTTACTTGGTGATATAACACACTTCTATTTAACTACATGCTCATAATTTCAGTGCTATTACTCAATTTTGGAAGTTTTTTTCTATGACTTCATGTTAAATGTAGTGTATTTTTGAG